>QKWP01000279.1:69063-85145 GCA_003550325.1 Gigaspora rosea | reverse complement strand
CCGTAAGTTCTCGAAATAGCGGGCATGTACGTTGTTTCAATGAAAAAAGTAAAATTAGAGAATTATAAGTGTTACACAATATATGTAATCGCAGAATTAATATAAATAGAAAGAGCAAAAGTTAGTCTTTTGACTGTAACGAATAAAGAGAAGAGAAGAGTATATTTTACGCCTGAAAGTTGATTTAACCAGTAGAGGAAGATAACATTTTCATCACGTTCCTGGTTTTAGCGCGACTGTGTCGCGCAGCTAACCTAATTGAAATAAAGATAAATCATTATAAGATATTGGTCATGCAACATGGAATTTGTTCGGTTGGAGTAATGATGTAAATGATTGGTTGACATGTGCCGCGCAGCGACAAATTTCAGCCAATCATTTACTACGACAGAACAAATTTTGATATGTATCATCGCGTGATCCAATATCGATGTTATCGTGCAATTTATGATCATGCTCTAAAATTGTGATTGGCTAACTGAGTTTAAATACGGGACTTTTGTGCTTACGTAATAACGTACAAGAAATAACGAGAAGAAAAAGTCTATGATCATAAGTGTTTGCACGATAACTTAAGAATACCAAATTATAATTTAAAAATAATTATAATTAAGCTTATACTTACCAACTAATAATTTTACATAAACATTTATTAAAGTATATATTATTAGAGATAGATATATAAATTATCAAATAATAATTTTAAAATAATTATAATAAGCTTAACTTACGTACTAATGATTTAACAAAAGCATTATTAAAAATATATATTAGAAATAATGATATATAAATTATCAAATAAAATTTAAAAATAATTATAATTAAGCTAGTACTTACAGGCTAATATTTTTAACAACAACATTAAAATATATTAGAAATAAAGATATATAAATTATCAAATAAAATTTAAAAATAATTATAATTAAGCTAGTACTTACAGGCTAATATTTTTAACAACAACATTAAAATATATTATAAAATTTAAGAATATATAAGTTATCAAATGATATAATAAATAATTACAAAGCAACAAATTAATACAATTACTTTTTCTTCAATGAACTAAAAGACGAGGCAGACGAGGCAGGCAAAGAAGTAGTCAAGCAAATATTTAGAATAATAAGAACCAAAATAAAGCAAAAAAATTGCATTGCGACAGTGATATGGAATTTCATTGCGACAATTAATATTAGGAAGGATGAATTATAAAGTGAGAACCAAATTTATTGATAATAATAGGCGAATTGATAATTTTTATGTAGTGATGAATTATAAAAACGAAACAAAAAATTACCGTAATAATAGATGAGTTGGTAATTTTTGGTGCCATTTTATACTGTTTTTAATTTTCATGATTACCATTATCGTTGTTTTCGAGTCAATGCGATCATAAAATTCTAAGAATGAATTCTGCACATTATTGTGTGCCTGAAATTGACACCGCCTGCACCCTTGATTGTCATTTGATTGTACGAGTGGAAAATGTTTTTCTTATCAAAAAAATTTATCACGATTTGCAAAATGATGCATCGTTGAACAAATTCTGGAGATCGCAGCTAACACATGCTATGTTATTCTTTATATAGGCGTTATTTTTAGAATATTGATATAAGTCATAAAGTATAAAAATATCTTATTAAAAAAGGATCGTCATACACTCTGCAGAAGACACCTGCCGGGTGTTCTAACAAAATCAACATCGCGAGACCTAAGAGGTTAAAGAGAACAACTACTTCAGAAACAAGGGCAGCGGCCCTTGTCCCAAGAAAAAGAGAGTCGGAAGACATATTAATAAGGACAGGAAGATAAAAATGACGAAGATACACGATACAAGAGGTAGAAGTGAAGAAACGAAGACCACAAGACAAACGGAGTTACTTGAAGATACAGACGCGAAAACACAATTTTCCCCGGGTATCTCGGATGCAAATACAACGGTCTCGACCTCTTCGGACTGGTCTGAGATTGTAGAACGTGAGGCAGCGGCGTTAAATCAGCAAAGGGTGTTGGAAACAAAAGACTTTCGCGAGGAAAATTCTAAGGTAATCGGCATAGAAGGTTCTGGCAATTCGTGCGACGTACGATCAGGTGACGTGGAGGCACCTGACCCGCATATCGACGTTATAAGTACGGAAAAGAAAGGAGAACCCAACCCGATTGGGAACTTTGAGAATAAGTCATTCGCACAAGAAACAAAATCATGGTCTGGTCATTTCACTAAATTAACCAGAGGCAGAGCTACTTCTTCCACCTTCTCTCCCAGAATTAATATAAGCACAAAGAATAATAATGCTTTGATGTTCGACATACAAAGGCTCAAAGAAATCTCTATTAATGAGATAGTGGCCACACTCTATGGCAAAATAGGCACAGACTTCATTGGGGCTAAGCCACATTTTGTTAAAGGTATTCGCACATACCTAGAAATAATTTTTGCAAACGAGAGGAAAATGAAACAATATGCCAAAGATGGTATAGACATGTTTCAGCAAACCTTTTATGGATATATCTCCTCTAGGACCAACCAAGATTTACTGTCAGTAAGGCTGAGAAGGGTTCCTATCACAGACAAAGAAACAATTACAGAAGAAATTAAAGGGTCTTTAAAAGCATAGGCACGATCATGGCAATTAAACCGCTTCTGTATGAAGGAACTCCAATACAATCAGACCAATGGGTGGTGATTTTTGATGCAACAGAAACAGTTGTTTGCCAGAAAGAATCCCAAGATATGTAAACATATTGGACCAGAAGGTGGTAACAGAATGGAAAGAGGCCCCAAAACTCTACTTCTTCTGTGACGGTGAGGGGCATATAAAAAGAGACTGTGTTCAATTTAAAGAAGCCAACAAGTTAAATCAGCACTATAAGGAGTTTAAGGAAAATAAACACAAACAAAGTGTAAGCGAAGAAACCCTAGGTCTGGCACAAGAAGCAGCTAAGGAATGGGATGAAAAGGAATAGGCAGAAAATCCAAAAGAAGACAGGGACCAGGGACTTGGCTTCCGAGAAGCTGAAACAGAAGTAATTGAGCAAGACAGTCAGATGGCAGAGGCGGTAACCACGCCAGAAACAGGGAAGACACAGTCAGGCTTTAATAAGGAAGAAGCAGCAAAAATCAAGGACCCGGCACCTTCTATTACAGTATTAGGAGAGTCAAACAAAGAAAATATCGCTCCAACTACCATCACGGGAAGGGAGAGGTAACAGTTAGAAAAGGAATGAATGAATCACAGGACCAGCAAAATCTGATAGAAAATAGGAACATAGCTATATCACAATCAAAAGTGGACAATGGTTTCACTGAGGACACTTATAGGAAAAAGAAACAAAAAAATGATAAGAAGGATAAGAGAGAGCACTCAGGCCTGTACAAAAAATCTAAAACAACAAAACAATGAGAAAAGAACACGTGATCACAGTAGCAACACTTAACATTAAAGGACTTAATAACAGAAACTAATGTAAAGAAATATTAACGCTTTTAAAATCTTACAATTTAGATGTTATATTTATTCAAGAAACAAACTTAAATGATCTAGCTATGCAAAACTTTCTCAAAAGCCAGTGGCATTTAGACTCGGTATGGTCATCAAAAACAGCTATACTAGCAGGAAATAAAAAAATAAGTTTCAGTAATCAACAAATCTCACATAATGGAAGAGTAACTACTGTCAACTTTCAACTTAAACACGTAACTTTTCAAGCAACAAATGTCTATGCTCCTCCTAATATCGGGATAGATGGAATTTTTTTGAGGCATGGAGGCCTAGCATAAACACCAATGCGATTAATATTGTAGCTAGGGACTTTAATACAAACTTGAACCCAATAGACGACAGAATTAGTCTTTTACAGAATTACTATGACACAACTAAAAACAAGTTAGAAGAATTAATGGAGGGTTCCACAGATATAGTATGTACAAGTAAAACAAAACCATTTATTACATACCATCAAACAGTTAGAAACGGGCATACAATGTCTACACCTAGATTACATTTTCTTGGTAACAACTATACAAATGTATAAAAAATCAGAGACAAAATTTGGAAACTCAGACCATCTCCTAGTATAGTGCTCACTATATAGAAACCAGGAAACACCTAGACCCACACAATGGAAACTCAACCTACGTATGTTGAATAATCGGTTCATAGCCAAAGAAATAGAAGAGAATCTCAAAGATGAGGTGTCAACCTCGAACTGGGACTACTATAAGATTAGGTGCCAATCAATTTTTAGAGCTTGCAAGCTGCCTATAGTGCCAGAAACTCAAATTCAAAAAATTCACTAACGTATAACAGAGCTTAATAATAAAATGGCCAGGAACCCTCAACTCATAGATCTAAGTATCATGGTAGTACAGCTAAACTTAGAGTTACAGGACGAGCTAAAACTCCTAACAAAGAAATGGCAACTCAGATCAAATGTTAAATGGCTAGAAGAGGGAGAAAAATTAACGAAATACTTCTTCGAGCGGTACAAGTCAAGAACCTTACGGGAGGCAACAAATATTGTGAGAAACCCCTTATTTCCAGCCTCTAGTGCCCATTTAGAAATTCTGCAGTATATAAGAGATCAATTTGAAGTATTGTATGAGGAAGAGCCAGTAGATACTGAAGCAATAGAGACTCTTACAGAAACCTCCCATTAGTGTCACTGCAACAAAATGACTCTCTAGTAAAGGAAATTAGTCTGCAAGAAATTACAGATACAATTGATAAGCTTCCAAACTACAAAGCGCCAGGGACAGATAGTTTGACATACGAGTTCTACAAGACTTTCTATGGCGAAGTATCTCCTGTCCTCTTTAAGGTCTTTAATGAAGTACTAAGATCAGGTGGTATCCCAGAATCCTGGCGGAAGTCAGTAATTACCCTACTGCACAAAAAGAATGACGCTCTTGAAAATATCGGTAACTGGAGACCTATTTCATTAGTAAACACAGATGCTAAGATTTTTATAAAAATCATTGCAGAAAGACTTAACCAGATTTGCAAAGACATTATAGGCGAATATCAAGCAGAGTTCGTTAAGGGCCAGTCAATTGTTGATGCAGCCTTAGACATTATAAGTACAATGAGAAGTCAGAAAATCAAAGCTATACAGCTTGGCTCTTCTTACTAGATCAAAAAAGACCTTTGACAGAGTAAACCATGATTACCTGATATACGTATTGGAGAAAATGGGCTTTAGCCCAACCTTCGTAAAATTAATCAGAAGCCTCTTTGGTAACTTATCAGCACATATAATGGATGCAGAGTTACTCTCGACCTTGTTCAAGATTAAAAAAGGGGTTAGACAAGGAGACCTACTCTCCCCTTTACTTTATGTAATAGCGTTCAAACCTCTTCTCAGGCAGTTAAAATACAAGATAAATGGGGCAGCAACAGGATTTACAAGGTTAAGGTCACAGCCTATGCTGATGATCTAACAGTAGGGCTAGGATCAGTAGAAGACTAGAACACACTAAAAGACCTCTTAGCAATATATGAAGCAGCAGAAAATGCTAAAGTAAATAAAGAAAAGTCCAAACTGTTACCTTTAACTGAAAAAGCAAGTCAGGTGACACTACTGGGAGAGGAAAGGTACGACAAACTAGAAGGAGACAAAACAATTAGAATCCTCAGATTCGAGGTGAACAAGAAAGGACAACCATATAGCACCTTATGGGATAAGGTTACAACCAAACTAAAAAAACTAACAGATAATATGAAATGAAGAGGGACCTCATTTAAGGAAAGGATTTTGATAGCGAAGTCACTTCTGTTATCAAGGATATAGTTTGCCTCCTATATTCTTCCTCCAACCAGGAAACAACTGAGCAAGATTAATGAGTTAATGATCTCCTGGATAAAGGACAAGTCAAGGCTTCTCCCAAGATACGCGATTTACTAGCAATCACAAGAAAACAATGGACTAAATGCACCAGTCCTCCCTAATATGATTGATACAAGACTAATAGTAATATGGATAAAACTCTGGTCTGGTAATAACTTCTAGGCAACAAATGAAAGATTGAAAATCGAAGCTGCCCTACTTAAAAGACGAAAGAAAACAGTGCGAAAAGTCCTGGCAATTTCCTCAACTAGATTGAAAGGTTGGCCCTGTGAATGGAAGCTATACCTTACAGCCTGAAAAAGATTAAAGGGGAAACTACCAGATAGCGACAAAAACTGGCCTTGGAACCTCGAGGACCTTAATATTATGGAAACTACCACGAAAAATCTAACAACAGCAAAGGCCGCATAATACCTCAAGAAAACTTCGATCTCTAGTACCCTTACCCAGACAAACTTTTTAGTGAACCTAACAGGAAAGAAAACTGGGCATGGTCATTAATAAAATGGGCTCAAACAATAAAAAAGATATTTTCTGGAGGCTGCTACATAAGGCACTGCCCCTGGGCACAAGGCTCGTACATATAGACCCATCAATCTCACGTGATTGCCCATGGTGTCCAGATGTAGTGCAGACGGTAGAGCATTTTACACTGGACTGCTGAATCAGCCAAAGGATATAGTAACTTGCATATGGCAGGTTCGACCCCTCATACGAGGCGACCCGGCCAACTACAATGGAAGAAGTATTTACAGCATCCAATGCTGTTTCGACTCAATCGCACAAGTCTTTTATTTGGTTACATATCATGATAATATATGAAATCTGGGTTTGGTTTACAAACAGGAAGTGGCTAATGGCACGATGCCAGAACCGGCATTGCAGTTCATTTGGAAGGCTAAAATCTAGAAAGAAATAGAGGTGGCATTTAAGTGCTGCTTGCTCAAAAAGAAAGAAAAAGTTTTTTTGGAAGGTATTCATAGGGAATACAGTTCAGAAAATAATTGTATATAGTAATAATTTGTAAATATTAATTAGTATAATAAAGAGTGTCACTTGACGTCCCCAGTTAATTACTACCCTGGGGTTTTTTAAAAAAAAAAAATCTTATTTGTATTGAATTTTTGTTAAGAGAATTACATTACAATCAACGATTGTACATGTGAACTGCAATTTGCAAATATGATAAATATGATCATTTTACAAACCATACCCCTAAAAAAATTACATATCTGAGCTTATCGAACTGCCCAATACTTGAATTAGCTCATATTGAAATTAACAGTTGTGGTTTCTATATTACAAAATTTACTGATTATTGTGGTGATTTACTGTAAGCAAAAATTCTGTACAGATGACCATAATGTAAAGTAAGGGAAAATTACAGTATGGTACCAGTATGGTACCGATTAGTATCTTCGTAAATCAATACCCTATGAAAAAAAAATTTTTGGAAAAACATGGAAGCTGAACATGGAAACATACGTAAAAATATGTAAAAAATATGTAAAATGTACACTTTCCGTGTTTTTGAACAGGAAAATACACCGTATTTTGAAACACGGAAAAGGACATTCCATGTTTTAGAAAACACAGAAAATGTGGTGTATTTTTGGACAGGAAAACACACTGCATTTTCCATGTTTTCTAAAACACGTAATGTCCTTTTCTGTGTTTCAAAATACGGTGTATTTTCCTGTTCAAAAACACGGAAAGTGTACATTTTACGTATTTTTTACATATTTTTACGTATGTTTCTGTGTTCAGCTTCCATGTTTTTCTGAAATTTTTTTTTATAGGGATAAGGTATGGATAAGCATCAGAGTTTCAGCCGAAACCTCCCCCAAAGTCCGAAACTTTCAGTAACACGCATATAAAACAAGTGCTAAAATTTGATCAAAAACACAACCATCAACGCGTACAATTCAATTTCAGTTATCGTGATCCGTTCATTATTCATGAGTGCTAACTTATATTATTAAAAAAATAATATGTATTTGATATAAAAATAAGTTTTCGAGCTTTCGATTTTACCTCTTATTACTTACCAGATTAGGCCCTATAATATTATATACAATACATAATCACAATCAATAATAATAAATAATCTTGAAAACACCCGAAGCCACATTTTTTTCTCTTGGTATTATTCTATACATTTCAGGTTCATTCAGATTTTTATCTGTGCACTTTTTTTTATTAATAATTTTATTTTATTTTATTTCTAAATAAATGCCTTTATACAACAGTACATATAATTTCATTTATCTTTTAATACTATCGTTATTATTCTTACATATGGGATCTTTGCTAAAAGAAAAAGAACTCCTTTTGTGACTATAATAGTCCTGAGAATTTTAATATGGTATGATTATCATGTGATTTACGATGTATCGAGTTATCTACATTATAATCTTAAAGTTGCTAAAAATATTTAAAAAATTGGTATACTAAAATCAAGATATACCATAAATAACTAAGAGTCAAAAACATTTAATCGCATAAAATTTTGCTTCTGCTTAGGTAGAATAATATTAGTATTAGGGTTTGAATGTGTGTGTTTTTGGTTGATTTTTATGTTATATGACTTAAATTTTGATTTGACCAGATAGTGAAAATTTTTAAGGAGTGATGCTATAATGTTTAAATGCTATTGAACTTTTCGGAATGGTATTAAAACCAGTTAGGTTAAACCGTTAAATGAACGGATAATTATTTTTTAGACAATTACAAATAAACTATAGTTGAAATTAAAATAAGTATAAATAAGGTAGCTATATCGCTATGTCATGCAAAATCAGAATATACATCTTAAAATTTTATATATCTTTCACTTTTGACCAATTTTTGGCTAATTTTAGATCATGTAATCTCTGTTGATCTTATTAAACTCCTAAAAGGGAACTATAACATTGTGACATTTGAACTCCTAAAAAAGAAATATCAATTATAATACCAAGAAAAGTTTCTATTTTAATTTAATCTATTACTTGCCAATTATTTAAAAGATAGACATAAAAGTCCAGCATGGGGGACATTCGATTCTGATGATTTCTGGGATCCATGTTACATGAGTATTTATATTACATAGACTAGTAAAACTGAAACTTCGCGTATAAGCAAACTTATGAAAAAATAGTATCGGTGCACTATTCCACTAATTGAATAACTTTGTAGCGAACATCTCTATAGGAAATCATGTTGCATCATGTTGCATCATGCCGTAATAAAGAGGTCTGTAATCAATAGAAATATTATATACAGACAATAACAACGCTTAGTAGAAGTTCAGTGATGTTCTAACTTGCCGGAATGTTCTTTTTTCTAGATCCTTTTTTAAATTCGAAAGTAGTTGAAGTTTAAGACGTGTCGAACAAACTGTGAAAGAAAGAAAATTACTATGTTATATTTATTCTATGATTCTTATTATCATGAAGCTTCTTTTTTTTTAGTCCAGATAACGCTTTGCTTAATTATTTAAACTACAACAGTTATTTGCAATTTTTTCTTTTGTTGTTTTTTCTTCAATATGTCTGTTTTTTTTGTTTAGTTCGTCCAATTCACTGACTATTATTATCATTTTATATTTAGGCCTCTTTGCTAAAACCAAAATGTTAAGTATAAATAGGAATTTGATTATTGTATTAAAAACTTCTAAAATTAAAAATAGATTTTTTTAGTCAAATAAATATGTCGCTTACTACTAAACCAAAACTACAAAACTATATTTAAAATGTTGGCTGGCCTGCAAATAAGTTTATATATTTTATTATGTGTATATTGCTTAATCGTATGTATAAGTATTTTGATAGCCTATTTAATAAAAACTTTATTATTAAAGATCGTTTAACAACTAGAAAAATGAGGTTTAGGTGTGTAGGCTTGATTGATTTGCTAGTGATTGTGATATGCATACTAAGATAACGTTATTTAAGGTGTTGTCGTGTTAGCTAGTACCAGATAAGAAAGGTTTCTTCAAAATTCTTAGAATTCGAGAATATTCACCACATTCAACGATTGTCTAATCAACAGTGTGTCATGTGCATAGTGAGGTTGCTGCTGATTGGCTAATTCCCACATGATAAACCTGAGCTTTTCTGAAATTTGAGAAAGTCCCCCATGATTGAAAGTCCACAACCTCATTTTCTCTTTGCAGTACTCAAATTATTTTTATACATTTTAAGTTTATAAAGTACATTTAATTTTTTATTTCACTCTTCATTTCTAATTATTCTAATTAAAAAAGATGACATATTACCTTTTCTTATTTATCTTATTTTTATTCTATTAACTATTTATCAGCATGGTAGACAAACCCGAATTTGGATGATCAACATTGTGGCTTAGCCAATTTAATAAAAAAATTTTTTTAATTTTTTTATACAGTTTAAAGTATTTCGTATTATTGTGATTTTTCGAAACTTACCAATTAAGTTCATTCTAAAAAAAAATAATGAAAGAACTTTGCCTGCCTCATCTTATATTAAAATTAATCAAAAATAATCCTAATATACAAAAAGTTTTATTAGGGACGAAGTTTGTAAGAGAGCTAAAGTAGTTAAACCGGTAATTCAAGTACACGATGTCAAAACCAAAGACAAACAATGCAAAACTAAGATCAAGTACTTTTTAGAAAAAGCAGAAACAAGTCCGAGTAATGTTTATATGAAAAGCAGAGTAAAAAAGATAAGTTAACTCGTTTTTATATACTTTAAATCTAAAGTTATACTTATTACAAATGAACTTGTTATTTCATAAAACAAATTTTAACTATTTTAATTTTTACAATTTAAAGTACAAATAGGAACGATTTAGAAACGATTTAGCAAATTATATTTATTGAATAAATTAAGTAAATAATGTACAAGTATTTAAAGATAGAATTTTATTAAGTAATATATAAGCAAATATGGGATTGTAATATCGTTAATATCTCATGTTCTAGTAGGTAGTATTTGACTAATCTTATACCATTCGATTCTCTCATTGAGGCGAATCAAATGGTATAAGTTTAATCAAATTCTGACTTCTGGATCTTTAGATATCTTTGATTTAGTAAATAAAGATTTTTCGAACATTATTGTAATTTTATAAAAATTGATTGGCCAATTGTCACGTGTACAGACATGACCAATTGTTTAATTTCATGTGATCGATCATCCTCATACTTTTATTGGACAGATCGGTCCTGAGTCACAAATTTCAAGTTTGGAAGTTTGTACTACAACGATTGTCTACCATGCTCTATAATTTTACAATCATTTTGCCATGTGTTCATGACATATCAAATTACTTGGAGATGAAACAATTTAGCCCATATATTTAAGAAATATCATAGATAAGCAGATTGTCGTTAAGAGTTAAAATTATTTAGCAGCACAAAATTTCTTTATACTGTTAGTTTAAGCTAAATGGTATTAAATCCAAGTTGGTTAAACTGTTAGGCGCATTAAACGATTAATTGTTAAAATAAAAAAATTTTTTTCTAGACGGTTTCAATTTTTGATTCTAAAATACATATATAATTAAAATTAATAAAAACTTTTAATAAAATAATCTAAAAAAAAAATACGAATAAAAAAATTAATTTAAGCACGGACATTTGGACGTGCCTAACTACTAGTTAATTTTTGTGTATCAAATATTAAAATATTAGGATAGAATATAGTAGTAATATAGCGTAGGTAGTTTTATAACAAATTAGTGTAAGTGTTTTGTTAGTTACTATTTATATCGATAATGTAAATTAAATTTTTTTTCTCATGTTTGCTAACAAAAATTATTTTTCTTAAGCTTATTCATCAAAAGTAACAAAGTTTGGGCATTCTCAAATAAATTTTAAGACCCTTTATTTAAAGATTCATTATTTTTAAATTTTTATAATTTCACCATATCATCACCAATAACTTTACTGTATTAACTAACTATGAGTTAGATTGTATTGAAATTGTCATGATTCCTATTTGATTTAATGTAAAAAATTTATTATAAAACTTATGAGCTATCACGATGACACATATGTGGTTAAGTTGGTTTGTATTACTAATGTGATGGCATACCATATGTATTGAAATAAAGTCACAATTTCTATCATAACTTATTTTAAAAAATTTGATACAAAAAATTATAAACTACTATAGTGATACGCAGTATGCGGTTAAAGTTGAGTTAGTTTGTATTGGAATCATAGTTGTAAATTCTATCATAATTTATTGTGAAAATTTTGCTATCATAATACACATTTTGTGTTGGAATTACAGTTGTGAATTCTACAATACAATGATTTACTGTAACCAATTTTACTGTAAATAATTTTGCTGTAAAAAATTTTTTTTGCACATTATGCAGTTAAAATTGAATTAACTTTTGTATTGAATTACTATCATGTTTGCTATAAAAAATTTTACTGCAAAACATACTGACTATTGTAGTAACAGACAGTATATGGAAAAGGTTTAATTAGAAATATAGTCATAATTTTATCAGAAATTATTGTAGAAAATTTGCTATGTAACATACAAGCTATTGTGGTACACGCAGTATATAGTTAAATTAGTTTGTATTGGAACTCACAGTCATGACTTCTATCGCGATTTACTATGTAGTTGTTGTTAACATTAGAATTAACAATCATGATTTCTATTGTTAAAAATTTTGTTAGAAGACTTACCCGCTATTGTAATGAATTAACAACTGAGATTTCTATCATGATTTACTGTCTTGATATGTAAGTTTTGAGGCAGCTTTATCTCAAACATTTGGTACTTGCGAGTATATAGTAAAGTATATAGGTCAAAAATGCAAATTAGGACAGACGTGCAAAATCATGATAGTAGTACGGTGTAAAGAAAAAATTTGTCAGACAAAGTTACTTTTCCTATTAACCCAAACTCGAAAAAAGACAAAGCTAGTGCTTACCCTAACTCTAACCATTAAAAGGGTGCATATAAAAATTGAATTTTGCAAGTTTACATTAACCGTACATATGATCCAAATTTAGTATAATTTTCTATATTCATCTGAATCTGTACTGCCATATAGCACCACTTCACTAATACCTTTATAATCCGATCAGTATGATATATGTGATCAGTATTGTTAGTTATTAAGCCAAGTGTACTGGACAGTGTGACCTGTCAGGACGACAGTCGTTGGTCAAAATTGACTTGTCAGGACTACAGTCTAGTTGTTAAACGCATAATTAAACACATGCAAAAAAGAAAAAAAAGGGGTAAAAGTTGAGTAGGTTGCTCAATAGCAGATGGAGTAATACCAGTATACTTTCTTTGTAGTTATGCACTATACCGAAAATGGGAGACAAAACAAAAACTTGTATTGCGGTATGTAGATGAATTAGTTGATTTGGAATCAACTGTCTTAATTCCCACCATAATTTGTAAAAATTTATTCGGTGGCTATGTAAAATAAAACTATATGTGGTATCATATAAAAAATCAATTAGCATCCCTAGTCATAGCAGATCAGCATGGTACCGGTATGGTATCGATTAGTATTTTCGCAATATGGAATAGCGTGTTATTTCTCGATTTCAACAATCGTGAAATGACTGGGTTGTGATGCAGTTCAGGGTGCCCTTATGCATTTGTGCGGGTAACACAAATCCAATTTAACCCTCTTCAATCTTTTTCAGTGATCTGCCTCGCATTGTTGCCTTTTTTTGCGATCTGCTTCTGATCGTTACCCTGATTTATCATGTGCTGGTTGGATTATTGGTTTAGTGGCCTACTCGTGACCCGCCACATTTCCTTTTAAGATAAAAAGGAAAAGATCTTTGTAAAACATTTTTATATATAGTATCTGATCTATCTGATCGGCGCGATCTGATAGATATATCCGCGCATGTGCCCCCAAAAAAATTTTATAGAGTACGGGTTGTATTTATACTTTTTATTATGATGGGGCTGTTCGAATCGTGTATGTGATGATTTTATGAATTTTGTTTTTAGTTTAAAAATTTTTAATGGTGGTTTTAGAAAGAGAAATGAGGCGTAAGATTATTTGATGTTTGATGGTGTACTGTTGATTTTGTTTTGAGAGGTTTGTATATTTCACACAAGACGAAAAAAACAAGTGAATGGACACGTGGTATGAAAGATGTGTCTGGATTACTTTATAGATGCGTTTGTGATTAAAGACTATTATGGTATCAGTAACGCGAATTATGCGGTGTTAAGATCATGTAATAAAATACGTAATTATGCTTTTCATTGTTAAGTATAATTAATTTTTAATTTACTGATCGGTATGATGATAATCATCGCTTGACGATCGATAATTATTGTGATTACGATTGCGATTTACTGTTTATAATAAGGTTATCCATTAATATATTATAAATGACATATTGATACAAAAACGAAGCAAGGTTTAAAATGGTAAACAAGACGATCATGATTGTGATCGTGATTAGTTAGGTGATAGATCATTACTATCGATCAGTTACGACGATTTTTACAAGTCAACGATAAAGTTTTTGTGTAAATTTTTAATTAATTAGTTAAAATACAGTAAGAATGACTTTACGTACTTATTTTTGTGCATCGGCTTTGATGGTTCGTGTTGCTTATTTATTACTTTATCTTCGATTGGTCCTTGATAGATAATTTATTTAGACGAGAAAATGAATTTCTTAATCGTTGTGATTAAATGATAAATACCGTATTTTCGCAAAATAACGTGAAGGGGTGAATTTAATAATTTTGGCCTAAATTGAGCTTAATTTGGGACATTATTCGAAATAACATCCTTGCCCGTTATTTAGCGAAAATACGGTATATTTGGTAGGTAATTGTTATAAATATATTGTGAGTTGAATTGGTATATATATGACCGTAATATTCACCATATTCGTTGTGAATTTCGATATTTTTTTAATTTCTTTTAAAATGCCTTTGAATACCACTTTAATTGTTATTATACGACAGGGTGAAACCTGAGTTGCAAAAAAGTAAAACCTGTGTTTATCATTTGTATCATGTAAAACCTGAGATGCATAGGTAAATTCTGAGTTTAATAAACATAGCTGCATCAATTTCATGTATAAAACTTATCGTAAATTGTTCAAAAAATGATTATATATTGCAAAAATTCGTTCTTCCTTAGTAAATGATAATCTGATGTCATTTGTAATACTTCATTATTACGATTAATGGCTTGCCATTTAAAGTAAAATCGGTTCTAAATTTAGCCAACTTTTATTAAAAAATGATTCATAATACCACGATTACTGTACATAAAATGTGAGAGGGATGGTTCCGTTCAACTTTTTTGATGCACTACGTTGATTTTGGAATAATGATTTTCATTTATTCACAATTACAGTATACCAGTACGATCACATGAAATGTGTGAGGGATGGTTTAATTAATGCTTTTGGGCGTGGCCTATGCTGATTTTCGCAGAATACTTTTTTAGTAGAAGTAATAGCTTTCATTTATTCATTTTTGGAAGAGTCAACATTTTTACATATACTGAAACGTCATAAGTCGATTATGCATATGATGCAAAAATGACGTTATTGATTATAAAATTTGAAAATTGTGCCATCTAAATTTATATTTCGTCTGTTTAAATGTTTTAATTGGTTACCTGTGCATTTCGACATTTTAGGTCATTCAAAATTTATAATAGTAGTTACTACGATATTCTAGAAATCCGTAACATTTTTGATCATATACATTATTGGGAATATATGGGCAGTTTAAATATTCTATGATTACATTATCATAATGGTTTGTCATAGATTATTACTACATTTTTGAGACTTTCTTAAAATGAATTAATTATTCCTACCAAACTAGAATTTCATATGAACATACTTATTTTATAATGGCCTCAGCATCAACTGCAATAATTAAAATAAAAATATGTTAATTTTCAAAAACGATCTGTAATATCATACTTCGTACGTTCCTGGTTTTAGCGCAACTGCGTTGCGCAGCTTCCCTAATATGATCAACATAAAAATTATCGGGTATTCTTAAAACAAAATCTTTTTAATATTGTCAATATAAAACCAGATTTTGTAATTTTAGACTTGTTATTTATTATTTACTATATTCAGCTTTACTTGGGGCAATACACAAATAAATTTGCTAGGGTTGAATATAATCAAGATATCGATAGAGATGATTAAATTAAAAAATATATATTTAAATATTTAAATTAATTTATTTGTGTTTTTAGTTATATATATTTATATGTTGTTGAGATTTTTT
>QKWP01000279.1:38084-67150 GCA_003550325.1 Gigaspora rosea | reverse complement strand
TTTTTTAGACTCAGGTTATTTTCAAACAGACTATTCTAAACCCAAAATCAACGCACTAAAAATACATCTTATTATACAATAGAATTATGTTTTAACTTTTAAAACGATAATCAGCAATAAATAAATAAGTACAAAATCTCGTTCATCTCTAAATATATAATATATCAACACATTAAAATAGATTCATTTATTTCAAGCTCCCTTTAAGCAACTCAAGAGCCTAGTTTGTAAATAAACTAAGTGCAAGATAAAAATTTAGTATTGATGCCTTAACGTTAGATGCTACAGAGTGGTGCTTACTATATGTAAATTTTCATTCTCGGCGTTTTTAATTAGTGCACCAAGATCGATTAAACATTAATTTTGCATATTTTAGCCTTTTTCTTCTTTTACCGTGTTCGGATTCTTCGTAAAGCTGATCCGGAATAGTCACAAATTGCACTCTCCGATTGGCTATTTCCTCTCCAGGAGTTTGTATTACCCGCGCAATTAAGTGGATGCGCCCTTAATGATCTATAAAAATTGCAGGATCTTCGGATCTTCGTAAACTAACAGAATCGTAATAGCACAAATTTAACCTATAAATAGAGCTTTTTTATGTTAAAATAAATTAGAAGGTCAAAATTATGTTTATATCGGATGTAGATCATTTGCTTGACATAAGGAGACCCTGCAAATGGGTAGATTATGAGATGTACGTACGTACGTATGTACGTACGTAAGAAACACTGTAATATAGTTTATTAACAATGACAATAAAAATTGCGCATTTTATCAATGACGATAATAATAAGTAATCAGGCAGGCACTGCCTGATAACGGGTTTATTTGGTCAAAGATTTAAGATTAGCATAGGGAAAAGGAATTCAATTTCTTATGCTGATCTTAAATTCTTAACCAAATAAATGAGTTAGAAGGTAGTATAAGCATGCCCGATAACGGATTTATCCGGTGGTTTACTATGTTTTGCCAGCCAATAATTTATTATTGAGCAGAGTAATAGTTTAACCTATTTTTAACTATTATATCTGCCAAATAATAAAATTATTGGGCAGACAAATTATAGTATGCTATCTGCTATTATAATTTTGCTTCTCTTTATTACTTTATTTATAAATCAAAATTTTTGTTAAATACTAAAGACCATTTATTAAATTGGATAAAATACTATAACAACCCTTTATAAATAGTTTATAATAGTAATAAAAAACATGTTTACAAAATGGCTTTTAGAACTAGTTAAAAAAGTATAAAAAAATAAGAAACATAATATAATATAAAAATATAATAAAAATAAAAATATTTATAAATACAGATCAAATAAAATAAAAATATTGAAAAACCAAATCAAAAAGAGCATAATTGATTTATAACAATATTTATAATAGTATCAGTACAAATTATAAATATAATTTCGGCTAATTTAATAAAAAAATTATTAAAATATATCATATATTATTAGAAATAAATTATATAAATTAAAAAATAAATATAATTAAGCTTATACTTACTCGCTAATAATTTAATAAGAGCATTAATTAAAATATAAATTATTAGAAATAAAGAGTTATAAATTATTAAATAATAATTTAATAATAATTATAATTAAGCTTATACTTACCGACTATTAATTTAACAAAAGCGTTTGTTAAAATAAATATTATTAGAAATAAAGATACATGAATTATTAAATATTACTTATATAATAATTTTAATTAAGTTTATACTTACCAACTAATAATTTAACAAATTGTTTATCAAATATAATTATCAAAATAAAAGTATGTAAATTTTTAAATAATAATTTTAAATATAATTCAGTTATATAAACTTACCATCTAATAATTTAGCAAAAATATTATTAAATAAAAATTTATTAGTTATCAAATATAATTTTAAAAATAGTTATAATTACATACTCAGCTCTATAAAATTAACCATTTATTAAGGTTAAATCGACAATATGAAGTTGCAACAATATGAAGTTGAATTACAGTAAGTTAATACTTACGAACTAATAATTTAAATAAAAATATATAAATTATTAAATAATAGTTTTGATAATAATTATAATTAAGCTTATACTTACCAACTAATAATTTGACAAAAGCATTGATGAAAATATATTATTATTAGAAATAAAGATATATAAAAATTTTAAAAATAATATATTAAAGGTTATACTTACTCCCTATTAATTTAATAAAAGCATAATTAAAATATATATTATTAGAAATAAAAATATATAAATTATTTAAATAATATTTTTAATAATAATTATAACTAAGCTTTTACTTACAAGCTAAGTTTAATAAAAATATTTATTAAAATAGATAATATTAGAAAATAAACAGATATAAATTAATAATAATAATTTTAATAATAATTTTAATTAAGCTTATACTTACCAGCCACTAATTTAATAAAGTATTTATTAAGATCATATCATTATATAAATTATGAAATAATAATTTAAAAATAATTATACTTACGGGCTAATAATTCAATAAGGTATTTATTATTAAAGTATATATAAATTATTAAACAATAATTTAAAAATAATTATAATAAAACTTAAACTTACGGGCTAATAATTTAACAAAAGCATTTATTACAATATATATATTAATAAAAATAAAGATAAATAAAGATAATTACTACTCGCGCTATGGATTTTTGTTATTCGCAACTAACATTATATAATCCCTACCCTAACTCTAATTAATTCTGGTCATGATCTATATTTCATGGTGCGAATAGCAAAAACCCATGGTGCGAATAGCGGTTCCCTATATATAAATTATCAACCAATAATTTTAAAAATATTAAATTAAATTAATACTTACTTGCTAATAATTTAACAGAAGCATTTATTTAAATATATTGTTAAAAATATATAACTTATAAATTATTAAATAATAATTTTAAAAATAATTATTATTATGCATATACTTACCAACTAGTAATTTAACAAAACATTTATTAAAATATATATTATTAGAAATAAGTATATATAAATTATTTTAAAATATAAATAATCTAAACAGTGCCTTTATGCACTTGTGCTCTCTTATATGAGTGTCGCCAAGTGAAAACGGCAGATCTAAAAAATAGATCCTTATGAATTTCATAATAATCTATTTTTTAGGATTGCTGACTTTCACTTGGCGACACTCATGTAATAATATCAAATTAGTAAAATATTAAATAAAATCTTAATTATAATTAAAATTAGAGTAGAGTTCAAGTTAAAATTAGGGTAAAATTGGAAAGAAACATTTTTTATTAATAATGTAGCAGGGGCTATTTAGTAAAATTTTGAGATATTAGAAAAAAAGCACAAATACACAGAACACTGTCTAGTCCTGTCCTTAAAATAATTATAACTAAACTTATACTTACCAACTAATAATTTAGCAAACATTTATTTATATATTATTAGAAGCAAATATAAATTATCAAATAATAATTTTAAAAATAATTATTATTAAGCTTATACTTACCATCTAATAATTTAACAAAAATATTTATTAAAATATATATTATTAGAAATAATTATATATAAATTTATTAGCAATGATTTTAAAAATAATTATAATTAAGCTTATACTTACCCTCTAATAATTTAACAAAAATATTTATTAAAATATTTATTATTAGAAATAAAGATAAATAAATTATAAAATAGCAATTAAAAATAATTATAATTCAGCTTATACTCACGCTCTAATGATTTATTAAAATATTTATTATTAGAAATAAAGATAAATAGATTATAAAATAGCAATTAAAAATAATTATAATTCAGCTTATACTCACCCACTAATGATTTAACAAAAATATTTATTAAGAAATGTATTATTAGAAACAATAATATACAAATTGCGAATAATAATTTTAAAAATAAGTATACTTACTAGCTAATAATTTGACAAAAGCATTTATTAAAATATATATCATTTGAATAGAGATGCGAACTATAAACTATAGGTCATTATAAATAAACTGTAGTTTATTGTAAAACTGTAGTTTTAAAATAAACTACAGTTTATTTATATGTATTGTCATTTACGGATCACATCTCTACATTTGAAATAAAGATAAATCATTATAAGATATTGGTCATGCAACATGGAATTTGTTCGGTTGGAGTAATGATGTAAATGATTGGTTGACATGTGCTGCGCAGCGACAAATTTCAGCCAATCATTTACTACGACAGAACAGATTTTGATATGTATCATCGCGTGATCCAATATCGATGTTATCGTGCAATTTATGATCATGCTTTAAAATTGTGATTGGCTAACTGAGTTTTAAATACGGGATTTTGTGCTACGTAATAACGTACAAGAAATAGCGAGAAGAAAAAGTCTATGATCATAAGTGTTTGCACGATAATTTAAGAATACCAAATTATAATTTTAAAAATAATTATAATTAAGCTTATACTTACCACCTAATAATTTTACATAAACATTTATTAAAGTATGTATTATTAGAGATAGATATATAAATTATCAAATAATAATTTTAAAAATAATTATAATAGGCTTATACTTACGTACTAATGATTTAACAAAAGCATTATTAAAATATATATTAGAAATAAAGATATATAAATTATCAAATAAAATTTAAAAATAATTATAATTAAGCTAGTACTTACAAGCTAATATTTTTAACAACGACATTAAAATATATTATAAAATATAAGAATATATAAGTTATCAAATGATATAATAAATAATTACAAAGCAACAAATTAATACAATTACTTTTTCTTCACTAAACTAAAAGGCGAGGCAGACGAGGCAGACGAGGCAGGCAAAGAAGTAGTCAAGCAAATATTTAGAATAATAAGAACCAAAATAAAGCAAAAAAATTGCATTGCGACAGTGATATGGAATTTCATTGCGACAATTAATATTAGGAAGGATGAATTATAAAGTGAGAACCAAATTTATTGATAATAATAGGCGAATTGATAATTTTTATGTAGTGATGAATTATAAAAACGAAACAAAAAATTACCGTAATAATAGATGGGTTGGTAATTTTTGGTGCTATTTTATACTGTTTTTAATTTTCATGATTACCATTACCGTTGTTTTCGAGTCAATGCGATCATAAAATTCTAAGAATAAATTCTGCACATTACTGTCGTGCCTGAAATTGACACCGCCTGCACCCTTGATTGTCATTTGATTGTACGAGTGTAAAATGTTTTTCTTATCAAAAAAATTTATCGCGATTTGCAAAATGATGCATCGTTGAACAAATTCTGGAGATCGCAGCTAACACATGCTATGTTGTTCTTTATATAGGCGTTATTTTTAGAATATTGATATAAGTCATAAAGTATAAAAATATCTTATTTGTATTGAATTTTTGTTAAGAGAATCACTTTACAATCAACGATTGTACATGTGAACTGCGATTTGCAAATATGATCATTTTACAAACCATACCCCTAAAAAAAATTACATATCTGAGCTTATCGAACTGCCCAATGCTTGAATTAGCTCGTATTGGAATTAACAGTTGTGGTTTCTATATTACAAAAATTACCGATTATTGTGGTGATTTACTGTAAGCAAAAATTCTGTACGGATGACCATAATTGTAAAGTAAGGGAAATTACGGTATGGTACCGGTATGGTACCGATTAGTATCTTCGCAAATCAATAAGGTATGGATGAGCATCAGTGTTTCGGCCGAAACCTCCCCCAAAGTCCGAAACTTTCGGTATCACCCAAAATCCGAAACTCCAAATTGCCGAAACCTCCGAAATGGGCGTAACCCTCCGAAACTGGACGAAACGAAACTTCGAAACCTCCGAAATGGGGAGAAACTTTCCGAAACTGGCCGAAACCAACTTTCAAACTTCCGAAGCTGTGAGAGCCGTCCGAAACTTCCGTAACTTAGCAAATAAAAAAAAAAAAATCAAAATCCGAAACATTCAGAATTAAAAATAGGTTAAATGCAGTGTCGTGGCGGAAGCTGGAAATGGCTGAAGATGGAAATTTTAATTATTTTAATATGAAAATTTCAAAAATTTTTTGGGCCTTTTGTTGAGGATTTTATTTATAGGGAGGTTAGGTTTAGGGTTAGTTTTAATAATAAAAGAGTATAAGTGGATTTTGGTAGGCATATATTTCTAAATCAAGGTCCCTAATTTTAAGCTTCAGCCATTTCCAGCTTCAGCCGCTATTTTATGCTCTCTATTTCACTTGATGCGGATTCTTGTGATTTTATTGGCTATTGGTTTCTGATGCTAGTTACGGAAGTTTCGCAGCCTGAAAAACTGGCAATGTCCACATCTTTTAATGGCATAAATTAAGATCTTACCTATTTCCGAAACCTACTTTCGCCTATTATTTATAAGTTATGATATTTAATGGTTATTGGTTTCGAAATTTCGGAAGTTTCGCCAATTTGGAAGTTTCGAAAGTTTCGGAAGTTTCGCCCAGTTTCGGAGGTTTCGGAAGTTTCGCCCGGCCGAAACATTGGCGAACATATCAGTATAGTACACCCCGAATTTTTAAAATCTGTACCATACTGACTCGGTGTTATATATATATATATTAACATTAGGGTTAGAATTATAGCTGATTATTCTGTATTATGCTGATCTCTGATCAGCTATAATGTCGGTATAAAGATAACAAGAAACGCGTCGGCAAATGCAGTGAGCTATGCTAAATAAAATCTATAATATTACTAAAGTTATAAAGTGTCCGTCCGCTTAAAGCAATCTGATTGGTTTAATTCGGGTACCGTAATCAGGATCGTCATCAGGTGATCTATGCATATCGGGATTAATTGATTACTTAACTAATTTACTGTATATTTATATTCTATATTCAATTCTGACTGGTCAATTTCGATACTTATGTAACCAATCGTATATGTAAACAAGTTCAGAAGTGATAAGCATATTGTATTCTTGCTCATTTCAACAAAGTTCATTTACCCTAGATAGACAAGAATTGTTAATTAAACTATTAATAAAAAATAACATGTATATAAATTGTAGGTAATATAAAAGATTTATATATTCTAACACGCATATAAAACAAGTGCTAAAATTTGATTAAAAACACAACCATCGACGCGTACAATTCAATTTCAGTTATCGTGATCCGGTTAGTGCTGACTTATATTATTAAAAAAAATAATATGTATTTATTATAAAGATAAGTTTTCGAGCTTTCGATTTTACCCCTTATTACTTACCAGATTAGGCTCTATAATATTATATACGATACGTAATCACAATCAATAATATCACGAGTTGAATCTAATAAATAATAAATAAGCTTGAAAACACCCGAAGTCACATTTTTTTCTCTTGGTATTATTCTATACATTTCAGTTTCATTTCGGATTTTTATCTGTTATTTTATTTTTTATTTCTAAATAAATGCCTTCAAACTACAGTACATATAATTTCATTTATCTTTTAATACTGTCGTTATTATTCTTACATATGGGATCTTTGCTAAAAGAAAAAGAACTCCTTTTGGGACTATAATAGTCCTGAGAATTTCAATATGGTATGATTATCATGTGATTTACGATGTATCGAGTTATCACATTATAATCCGAAAGTCGCTAAAAATATTTAAAAAATTGGTATACTAAAATAAGATATACCATAGATTACTAAGGGTTGAAAACATTTAATCGCATATAATTTTGCTTCTGCTTAGGTAGAATAATATTAGTGTTAGGGTTTGAATGTGTGTGTTTTTGGTTGATTTTTATGTTACAAGACTTAAATTTTGATTTGACCAGATAGTGAAAATTTTTAAGGGGTGATGCTATGATGTTTAAATGCCGTTGATCTTTTCGGAATGGTATTAAAACCAGTTAGGTTAAACCGTTAAACGAACGGATAATTTTTTTTTAGGCAATTACAATTAAACTATAGTTGAAGTTAAAATAAGTATAAATAAGGTAGCTACACCACTATGTCACGCAAAATCAGAATATACATCATCTATAGTATTAAAATTTTATCATTTTTAACCAATTTGGTTGATCATCTTTCATTTTTAACCAATTTGGTTGGCTAATTTTAGATCTGTTGATCTTATTAAACTCCTAAAAAGGAACTATAACGTTGTGCCATTTAGAACTCCTATATAAAAGAAATATCAATTATGATGCCAAGAAAAGTTTCTATTTTAATTTAATCTATTACTTGCCAATTATTTAAAAGATAGACTTGAAAGTCCACAACCTCATTTTATCTTTGCAGTACTCAAATTATTTTTATACATTTTAAGTTTATATAGTACATTTAATTTTATTATTTCAATCTTCACCCCTAATTATTCTAATTAAAAAAGATGACATATTACCTTTTCTTATTCATTTTATTTTTATTCCAATTAACGATTTATCAATATCGTCATTGATAATTTTACAATCATTTTGCCATGTGTTCATGACATATCAAATTACTATGGAGATGAAACAATTTGGCCCATATATTTAAGAAATATCATAGATAAGCAGATTGTCGTTAAGAGTTAAAATTATTTAGCAGCACAAAATTTCTTTATACTGTTAGTTTAAGCTAAAATGGTATTAAGTCCAAGTTGGTTAAACTGTTAGGCGCATTAAACGATTAACTGTTAAAAAAAAAAAATTTTTTTTCTAGGCGTTTTCAATTTTTGATTCAAAATACATATATAATTAAAATTAATAAAAGCTTTTAATAAAATAATCTAAAAAAAAAATACGAATAAAAAATTAATTTAAGCACGGACATTTGGACGTGCCTAACTACTAGTTAATTTTTGTGTATCAAATATTAAAATATTAGGAATATTAGGATAGAATATAGTAGTAATATAGTGTAGGTAGTTTTATTACAAATTAGTGTAAGTGTTTTGTTAGTTACTACTTATTTCGATAATGTAAATTAAATTTTTTTCTCATGTTTGCTAACAAAATTTATTTTTCTTAAGCTTATTCATCAAAAGTAACAAAGTTTGGGCATTCTCAAATAAATTTTAAGACCCTTTATTTAAAGATTCATTATTTTTAAATTTTTATAATTTCACCATATCATCACCAATAACTTTACTGTATTAGCTAACTATGAGTTAGATTGTATTGAAATTGTCATGATTCCTATTTGATTTAATGTAAAAAATTTATTATAAAACTTATGAGCTATCACGATGACACATATGCGGTTAAGTTGGTTTGTATTACTAATGTGATGGCATACCGTATGTATTGAAATAAAGTCACAATTTCTATCATAACTTATTGTAAAAAATTTGATACAAAAAATAATAAACTACTATAGTGATACGCAGTATGCGGTTAAAGTTGAGTTAGTTTGTATTGGAATCATAGTTGTAACCTCTATCATGATTTATTGTGAAAATTTTGCTATCATAATACACATTTAGTGTTGGAATTACATTTGTGAATTCTACAATACAATGATTTACTGTAAACAATTTTACTGTAAATAATTTTGCTGTAAAAAATTTTTTTTGCACATTATGCAGTTAAAATTGAATTAACTTTTGTATTGAATTACTATATATCATGTTTGCTATAAAAAATTTTACTGCAAAACATACTGACTATTGTAGTGACAGACAGTATATGGAAAAGGTTTAATTAGAAAAATAGTCATAATTTTATCAGAAATTATTGTAAAAAATTTGCTATGTAACTTACAAGCTATTGTGGTACACGCAGTATGTAGTTAAATTAGTTTGTATTGGAACTCACAGTCGTGACTTCCATCGCGATTTACTATGTAGTTGTTGTTAGCATTAGAATTAACAATCATGATTTCTATTGTTAAAAATTTTGTTAGAAGACTTACCCGCTATTGTAATTAATTAACAACCGTGATTTCTATCAGATTTACTGTCTTGATGTGTAAGTTTTGAGGCAGCTATCTCAAACATTTGGTACTTGCGAGTATATAATAAAGTATATAGGTCAAAAATGCAAATTAGGACAGACGTGCAAAATCATGATAGTAGTACGGTTGTAAATAAAAAATTTGTCAGACAAAGTTACTTTTCCTATTAGCCCCAGCTCGAAAAAAGACAAAGCTAGTGCCTTACCCTAACTCTAACCATTAAAAAGGGTGCATATAAAAATTGAATTTGCAAGTTTACATTAACCGTACATATGATCCAAATTTAGTATAATTTTCGTATGTTCATCTGAATCTGTACACTAATACCTTTATAATCCGATCAGTATAATATATGTCCTGTCAGGACGACAGTCATTAAACGCATAATGAAACACATGCAAAAAAGAAAAAAAAGGGGTAAAAGTTGCGTAGGTTGCTCAATAGCAGAAGGGGTAATACCAGAATACTTTCTTTGTAGTTATGCACTATACCGAAAATGGGAGACAAAACAAAAACTTGCTATTACGGTATGTAGATGAATTAGTTGATTTGGAATCAACTGTCTTAATTCCACCATAATTTGTAAAAATTTATTCGGTGGCTATGTAAAATAAAACTATATGTGGTATCGTATAAAAATCAATTAGCATAATACTGGTCATAGCAGATCAGTATGGTACGGATGACCAGAATTGTATAGTATGGGGAACTTACAGCAGATCAGTATGGTACCGGTATGGTATAGATTAGTATTTTCGCAAATCAATATGGAATAGCGTGTTATTTCTCGATTTCAACGATCGTGAAATGACCAGGGTCGTGATGCAGATCAGGCTGCCCTTATGTCATTTGCGCGGGTAACACAAAATTCGATTTTGTAAATAAACTAAGTGCGAGATAAAAATTTAGGATTGATGCCTTAACGTTATATGCTACAGAGGGGTGCTTACTATATGTAAATTTTCATTCTCGTCATTTTTAATTAGTGCACCAAGATCGATTAAACATTAATTTTACATATTTTCGCTTTTTTCTTCTTTTACGCGTGTTCGGATTCATCGTAAGGCTGATCCGGAATAGTCACAATTTGCACTCTCCGATTGGCTATTTCCTCTCAGGAGAAGTGGATGCGCCCTTAATGATCTATAAAAATTGCAAGATCTTCGGATCTTCGTAAACTAACAGAAATCGTAATAGCACAAATTTTACCTATAAATAGAGCTTTTTTATGTTAAAATAAACACGAAGGTCAAAATTTTGTTTATATCGGATGTAGATCATTTGCTTGACATAAGGAGACCCTGCAGATGGGTAGATCATGAGATGTAAAGTACGTACCGTAATATAATTTATTAATAATGACAATAAAAATTGCGCATTTTATCAATGACGATAATAATAATTATTAATAATTACATTGATATCTGCATTGACCTTTTTCAAGATAATTCTTTATTGTTTCATACTTTACTAATTTATTTTTTTTATTCATTATATTCGAATCGATCTTTATCGCATTGTATTGCATATTTTCTTCTTCAACACTTTATTGATTCGCAAAGATATGGCTTGGTGACTCGTGAAATTCGGTATAAAAAATTCTGATCTCAGGTAACCCGAAAAGCATTGGGTGGCTAATACTTTTAAGTCTTCGTATTGGCGTAACAGAAGAACTGCTCATGCCTAAACAAGACAGGAATAATTTTGGGATTCAAGTTTGTTATGCCAATAATTTTACGAAATATTCTGTCTACCCACCAGGCTGAGCATGACGGTCATAAAAAAAACTTGGAAAAAGGTAAATTTATGTTTTTTTTTTTTTTTTTTTAAACAAAAAAAAAGTTTGTAGTAATTATCTTATTAGCTTCGGGTTAGACAAGACACCCGACCAGATTCCTGCGATGTGTTCTACGCGGAGAATGCAAAAATTATTAATTACATTTAGTGCTCCGAATCGGGTCGGGTCATTCCGAAAACCCGACCCGAAATTTCAGGTTAGAAAATTTTGACCCGAAAGTTTCGGGTCGGGTTCGAGTCGGTTCGGGTTATGAATTAGCACAACCCGACCCAACCAGACCAACCCGAAATTTTTTATATAGTTTAGTCTTTCTTTTTCTTTAGAATAGCATTTTTATATAAATATTTATTAATAGGTTTTTTTTAGTTAGTTAATTCAAACTTTTTTTCCTATTAATTTATTTATATAGAGAGTTATCATTCATTGCATCGCCACCTCCTGATCGACCAATCGGGATGCAGTATCAGGTTTAGTGAAATTGAAGCGAAACAAATTTTTTAAACCATCTCTTACAACTTAAATTTTGACTATGAAACTACGCTTTTTTCTTAATAAAAAAAAATTCATTGCGAAATTTTGGGCTAGAGAGACTTCTAACTTTTGCATCTAACAAACATTAACCTTAAAGCCATACAAAGTTAATTTTTCATTTTGCATAACCTGGTATTTCAAAATTCCAGTCGGCGGGTCGGATTTTTTTTTGTTTTTGAAAAAAAATTAACTTTGAGTGGTCTAATTAATTCATGTTCACATCTCAAGTCACGCAAAGTTAATTCTTTGGTTTGCATAACACAGAATCAGAAAATTTTGATTTTTTTTATCGGGCCTATCGGGTAATTCTGAAAAATTAAGGTCATCATCGGGTGACACTGGAGAAAAAAATTAAATAGCAAAAATGGAATAATTGGCACAATTGGAATTTTTTTAAAAAAAATTTTTTGGAAAAATTGTGTCGGCGAGTTATACAAAACGAAAATTAACTTTGCGTAGCCTAATCTTAGCCCGGCTGCTATTTGTTTTGATTGCTGTAAGGCCACGCAAAGTTGATTTTTCGTTTTGCATTACATGGATTTCAAAATTCGGGACGGATAGATTTTTTTAATTTACTGCAAATAGAATAATGTTTACATTTAAGGTTATACAAGGATAATTTTCATTTGCACAAGAAATCAAAAAATTGGACCGGCAGTATATTTTCCCTGTCAGTTCTATCGGGCAATTACAGAAATTAAGGACTCCATCGGGTACACCAGATGAAAATATCAGGAAAAATGGGTGTCAAAAATAGAAAAAATGAGATGGACAATGCAAAATGAAAAATCAACGCCTAATGTAAAATCAAAACAAACAAAATGATTGGTTGTTCTGGGGTGCTGATGCGATGAATGATAATTATCTTTATTTATTTATTTATAAAAATATAATTAATATTTTTAAATTAATATTCTCTTTGCTAATGTAATTTTTCGTTTTTCATAACATGGTGTTTGGATTTTTTTTGATCTACTGTAAATTAATATGCTCATGTTCACATCTAAGGCCAGCAAAGTTAATTTTTCGGTTTGCATAGCATGGAATCAGAGACTCCGAGCCGGCATTAAGAAATTAAATTTCATAATTTGAGCCTAGTCATGAGTTTCATGTAACTTTGAATTATTGCCAAAAAATTTCGCCATTCCAAAATTCTCAAAATTTTGAATTATATGAACACAACCAATCAGATTAATAGAAATTATAGACAACATGATCTGCAACCAATCAAACTATTAAAATCATGCATAAAATTTTCTAAAACTTTGTTTTTATAAATAATCCCAAAAATTATGGAAAATTATGGATTCATAATTTTCAGCGTCCCTGAATGGAATCAGAAAATTTTAGATTTTTTTGGATCTATCGGGTAATTCCGAAAAATTAAGGTCAACATCTGGAGAAAAATTAATTAGTAAAAACGGAATAAAAAAATTTTTTGAAAAAGTAGTCAGCAGATTTTGCAAAACAAAAAATTAGCTTTACATTATTTTTTCTTTTATAAACAATACATTTATATAATTTTGATTTATTTTAGAATTTTAATATTAAGGTTTTAAAACTTTAGCATGTTGTCCTTAAAAATTCGGGTCGGGTTCGGGTCGGTTCAGGTCGGTCTGGTTTGTTGCAGTTGAACCCAAGTTTTCAACATGACCAGGCTCAAAATTTCAGGTTGGGTTCAGGTTGCCTATGACTCGACCTAACCTGTTCGGAGCACTAATTATGTTAAAATATTGTTACAAGTGACTATAGCCTTCAATATAGTACTTGCAACACAGCACACAGCGACAGGGATCTTGTAATGTCAGAGAAGATATGAAGCAGTGTGGAAGTGGAATATTACTTCACTAGAATGGTTCAGTATATATTTATTAAATGACAAGAGTATATTTATTGATCAAAGATATATTTTATTTATTTAGATAATAATATGCAAGAGATATAACTATGTTTAGGCATTAGAGGGAGGAGGAGGGGAATCTGAGTCTAATGTGCAGAAGGAGAGAAATCTAGGGTTTATATATCTATTTACAGCTATAAGTTACAATGGCACGAAATGGCAGAATTGGTAGAAATAGTAGAAATGGTAGAAATGGTAGAAATGGTAGAAATGGTAAAAATGGTAGAAATAGTAGAAATGGTAGAAATGGTTAACCATGTTACTCGTACATCTAACTATGCTATATATAGTTAATAATATAAAATAATAATAATGTAATATAAAATAATATAATATAATTATATAATAATAAAATAATATAATAAAATATACTAGAAGATATATTCAAGAAACTAATACTAAAAGTCATTCTATAACAATATATATGAATATTCGAATGTATCCTTTAATGTATGAAAATTTATCTAGCATTTAATATTTAGGCGAGCATATTGTAATTTATTTTTATTCATTTTTATTTATTTATTTATTTTTTATTTTTTATTTTTTACTTTATTATTATTATTATTATTATTATTTCTAAATTTTTTTATTAATTGGTAAAAGGAAGCCGATTCTAAAATAACACATACCTTTTCACAAATGGGCAATGGACTAGAAAAACCCACTTTGAAGAGGTTTCCCATTTATGGAAATTATTTGTCTGTGGAAATCTAAAATTTACCCTTCATGTGATTATAAACCACTAATTGGCCAATCTAATTTAATTGAGTCGTCAATTTTTGGTTGTAAATCTATTTTTAGAACATGATCGTTAAAAAATTGGGTTACATTTAAATTAAAATATCTTGATAAATTATTATATTAACATAGAATAAAAAGTGAAATATATATAGATATAAACCGGAACTTTAATTTGAATCAAAAATTTCGAAATTGATAAAAAAGTGTCAAAGATGGGTTTTTCTAGTCCATTGCCCAAATATGTCAACATAGAATCTAAATTCAGAAATAATGCGAAACAAAGTACACCTGAATTTTAATATTTGTACCATACATTGGTGTAGCGCCTTAGAGAAGTGGTCAAGGTGTCACCCCCAAGCGGCAGGTTGATAGTTCGAATCTCACTGGCGACGGTTTGAAGTTAAATCTGCATTCGGTGATTGTGGCTTATAAGCGGTTGGGCTAGGGTTCCGAAGTCTGGTTCGGGTCTGGTCCTGGTCCGGCCGAACCCGTACTCGACCCCGGACTTGAACCATAAATTTTGAAAATTTCGAACCCGGACTCAGACCCGAACCTAAAGTGCCGAACCCGAACCGGACTCAAACATGATTATAGGTTCGGTCCGGGTCCAGTTCGAAGTTCGCGAACCTGTCTGGGTCCAGATACATATCAAATATGTACCAAAAATAGGATATGCTTCGAAAATAATATCGATATTGTAAATAAAGTCATTTTATTATAATTAAATCGATATGACTATCAATCTAAGATTACATTTGTTTCCTAAAACAAATCGTGTTCGTAATAAATGAATTCAATAAATGCATTCTTTAAACTTGACAATAATAATTGAATTTGATTCAATATCAACAATCAAACTCAATAAAATTGAATTTGATAGTTCAATGACGAACAAAGTTTAGCCACGTGCTTACATACGTACATACATGCGTACATGCACTCTACTAAATAGTATATATTTCTAAATGTTTCTAAAATGATATCGATATTGCAAATATCGTGTCGTTAAAAACAGTATCGTTCTATTATAATTAAATAAAATCAATAATCACTTCTATTTTAAAATTTTTCGATTTAAATAATATTAATATTTCCGATAATTTTACGTACACCAGATAACTAATAGATAAATAATATTCAACAAGTAACATTAGCATTTTTATCATATAAGATATGAACTTTAATAAACCCTATATAAAATAAAAACGTACTTGTCTAAATAATATATTAAGATTACTCTGACAAATACATTACATATTTGTCCCTTCAAGATTTTTAACTCATACCAATATTCTATTATACTTTCTGTATTATATTTATAAACCACATAGGAGTATACACCACAATAAGTTATAATATACTTCAAGCGAAATAAATTCCAATATTATAATTATAAAAAACTCTCAAGATAAAAATTTACATACCGGTAATTAAACAATATTATCAAAAAAATAAGTATTTATATACTACACCTAAATTTATGCTATCAATTTTTGCAATAACTAGAACTTTAATCAATAATAACATTTAATTCTTAGAAATTACATTGAGATATTGTTAAATACTTATTTATCTCTTAAACAAGATGGGTGGCGTTTCGTGCTATCTATCGTGCTAGTACTCATAATAATGTCATCAATACCTCAAACTTACCACCATCAACTCTACATCATGGACCAGTTCATGGTTTTATGACAAATAGATGCCATGTGACTTTGTTCACAGCACCTCAAACCCCATACTAATCAATCGTGAATCTATATCATGGGTCTGGGTTATGGTCTTATGCTCTACTCCTGGCATCTCACTTTCTCCTTTAATATCTAAGCTGCTCGATCAGGCCAACAAGCCAATCACTCTGGTTGTCCACCCGAATTATCGAACCCTCCTATAAGACTGCCAAACCCATAGAGAGTTCCCATCTAGTGGTGGGTGGGTGGGTACTAACGACATAGCTAGACTTTCGTCAAGCTAGCAGCAAAGACAACAATTCCCGTCTTTATCTCTCTTAAATAACCACTCCTTATGACCTCATACTTACTCAACTATCCATTATCCCTTACTCAATACATCATACTATCCGACTCTTGATACATCATACTATCCGACTCTTAAAAACATCAATCATCCCTGTCATCAATGCTTAATACTTACCCATCATCATAGGCCTGGGTCATGGTCTCGTGACAAATGGATGCCCATAACTTTGTTTACGGCACACCATCTTATGCATGTTGAATTGGGGTATTGAACTTTCGGACCGGACTCAAACTTTCGGACCAAACTCAAACTGAACTCGAACCAAGCCAAAAGTTTGATATTCGAACTCAGACTGGACTGAGTTGTAAAATAGTTTGAGTCCGAGTCCGGTTCGAAATTCGAACCGGACTCGGACTTGCCTAAGGTCCGGTCTCAGTTCGGGTCCGTCGGAGCCCTAGGTTGGGCGTTAAAACCTGTAACCTTGGTTCTACCATCTTGAATGGGAGCCTGCGGGCGCAATGATGTATGTGTTATATTGCAAATCCAGGGAACTGGAAAAAACCCACAAGAACCCATTTGGCAAGACCCGAGTTAGGAGGTAGTGAAAATCGGTCCTTATGGTATGCGCCAGAAAAGGCGGATACTACGATCGGAACGAACCTAATAAGGGCAAGTAGCCTCGGTTACCAAATCCAGACAATGGTACATGTATAGGACATGGAAGGTGTTCTGGTAGGCTCTTGTGCGAGGGTAAAGTAGCCCTTAGGTCGTTGATACCTAAAAGGGTTGTGGCCCACAATATCTGCATTAAAATGTAGTGAGTTGGGTAGTAATAGGAGGACCATGAACCAGAGGGTTTAAATAGACAATTCCCATAGTTGGGTTGTAGGTATGGCAGCTAGTGTAGAACCTTCGGGCAGATTACTTAAATTAGATACCAAAAGTGCAGGTGTGGTTAGTTGTATCCTCATTCATGTAACAAATATTATGTCACTATTACTCATAATAAATCCATGGCCATAGCACACGGCCTCTAAACTTAAAAAAAAAATATTCGTACCATACTGGTCTGGTGTTATACATTGGCTATTATAAAGATTATTATTGCTCATCTCGTCGTGTGTCCCTTTATCGCACACAGAAGTCATGACCAATCTTTACACCTAAAGTCATATCCTCTTAATGCAATGATGTAATACAGTATGGGATAGAGGCACAGAACAAGCCGCAAGTCGTCACGTGAGCAGATCTTTTCAAGCATAGTTCTCGATCTCTTTGTTTGTTTGTTTATTTTTCCTTTTGCGGAAAGTCCAATGACTCTGCTATAATTTATTGCCCCCTTTCCTTTACACCTCACTTCTTTTTCTTCTCCTTCCTTCTCTCTTTCTTTTTTGGACATGGTGGTAGAATAGCTGGACACAATGTTAAGCAGAAAACTCAAAGAACAAAGAGATCGATACAGATCATCAGGTTACTCAAATACCATTCCATCTGTGATCTGCCATCATATGGGAGTCTGGTGACTCGCAATAAATATCTGCCTTGTGACTTCATTCACAAGTAGTTCATTATTATTGCTCGTCTCATCGTGTGCCCCTTCCTCACACACAACAGTCGTGACCAACCTTTACACCTATAGTCACATCCTCTTAATGCAATAATAATACAGTATGGGATTGTTGACGAGAATCGTACTGTCGTGGATATAAAAACATACCCATATCTGTATACCACTATAGCTTTTTCTCCTTCTTTTTTCTTTATTTTTATTTTTATTTTTTTACACACGGTCTGGAGTATATATACCTGCTTATTGTACATGCCCGTGTATCTACAACTACTCCTAAAGACATAATCATACCTACTCCAGACTATCACGTGACATCCTGCAAACCCTCTTTAGCTCTTCTGGATCTTCTAAACCTAATTTAGCCTGAGAACAGTGTGGGTGTACACACCCATCTCTATCTAGCACATATATGAACAACAAGTTCATATAGTTCCATGTGACATTTTCCTTTACCATCATTCAAAGGCAGTGTGGGATGTTCATACCCATCTCGCTTGACTCTGCACGAACCTGTGCGTTCATTCTCTTTTTTTTTTTACAATGCTCTGTACTGCATACTCATATACCATTACCTTCAAATTTAATTCGAGCGCAGTATGGGGTATACACACCTGCCTCGCTTATACCCATAAATTTTCTTAACCATAACCATAATTACAAGCAGTATACGAACCTACACATTCATCTGCCTATTTATACCTTCACCCAAACATGCGTGTTTGGTTCAACCTTTTTTTTCTTTTTTTTTTTTACAATACCCGATCTGTATACTATACCATTGCTTTAAGAGCAGTGTTGAGTGTACACACCCTCTCCGATCTTTACATATACATGACCTATCCATCATGTGCTCTACTTATATACCTATACGAACCTATATATTTATATGCCTTGTTTATACCTTTACCCAAACATGCGCGTTTGGTTCACTCTTTTTTTTTTTTTTTTACAATACCCAATCATATACTATACCATTACTTAAGAGCAGTGTGGAGTGTACACACCTACTCTGATCCTTACATGCATGTGACCTATCTGTCATGTGCTCTACTTCATTCTTATAGTCCTTGCACTGCTACTTGCAGCTGTGGAGCCAAATACAACAACTGGTCCTTGCACTACCACTTGCAGCTGTGGAGCCAACTACCTCTGGTCCTTGCACTGCCACTTGCAGCTGTGAAGCCAGGTAATGAAAAGAAGACAATGGCGACAAAAGAAAAAACATGCCCCAGGATGGGAGAGTACCCATCAGTGCAAAAGAGAGAACCACCGATCAGCACCAGAGAAAGAACCACCAAATTGGATGTCACCAATGACAAAAGAAGTTACACAACCCGAGACAAGAAAGTACGGACTTACACCAGAAGCACCGAATTGGACGTCATCAACGACGAAAGAAGAGCATGGCCCAGAAAGTACCAACTAGCACTCAAGAGGAAGAGCCACAGAAATGAGCGACGAAGGAAGAAACAACAAAAGAGAAACGATGGAGAAAAAACACTGACTAGCGACGACGAAATGAACAACCTGAAAAAGAAAAAATGATTATTAGTACTATAATACAGCACTATAAAAAAACAAACCGAATAAAAAAAAAAGAATGAAACTGATCTTTTTATTATGATCAGTTGATCATACTTAGTTGATCTGTGTAACCAGTGATGATCGCTGGCGGCGATACGTAGTAATTTTGTTTTTTTATTTATTTTATTTAATTCATTTATTTTATTCGGGGTTTAAATTTTTTTTATTAATCAATTATTGATAATGATAAGCGTACATACCCATGCATATCGATATTTTAAAAAAAATAAATCGGGTTTGTTTCAGGTTTATAACCCAACCTGATAAGTTAAAAAATGATAATGTTTAATTAATTTTGATAACTTAAAAAAAAAATAACGATTAAAAAATGCTTTACACACCTGTATATCGATGTAAAAATAATACATTAGGTTTGCTTCGTGTTTATAAACCCAAGTAAACAAAAAAATTATAAAATTTATAATTCCGGTTTTATAATCCAAAAATAAGCTACCTCTCTATTAAGCGCAAATTTCTTAAAAAGCCATAACCCCTGAAAATAAGCTACCCCTAGTTTTTTTAGTCAAAATCACCCAAAAAAAGGTAGCTTATTTTCAGAAATATATGGTATTCTGTCCATTATTGTAACATTCCTGCCAAATCCATCTGTAAATGGCCTCTTTACTTCACTGCAAGACTATTTTACTGGATCCAGTGAGGTCAACCTGTGTTCTTGTGAAAATGCCTCTATCATGTTTTCCTTTCCTCTGGTCCTGGAAAATTATCATGAAGATCCGTTTTTTTTCTACTTGCCAAGACTAATTATCAAGATCCAGAGAGGTCTCATAGTCTTCTTTTTCTTCCTCACGTGCTAGAAAATCATCACAAAGATCAAAATTTTTGATATCACACATCCTCACAAATTTTTGGTGATAAACAAACGCCTTGAGTTTCACTTTCAACTCCAACTTTATTATGACAACAGACCCAACGGCTTTTATTTCAATAGCATTACCCAAATCTGCAGGATATGGTCATAAATGAATACCTTATATTCCTCCTTTTTAACTCCAATCTCCTTTTGTCATGATGTTCAACATCATACGATTTTATCAATCTTTCTGTAGCATTTCACAGCATACACCTGCAAATGCTTTTTTCTACTTTGCTACAAGACAATTTTACCAAGATCTAGAGAGACAGCATAATGCTCTTCTCCTCTCTCTGGTCCCAAAACTATCGCGAAGATCAAAATTTCTGCACTACACATAATAGCAGATTTTTGGTCATAACAAATGCCTTGTGTCTTTCTTTTCTATAATAACAGATACCAATGGTTTTTATTTCAATAGCATTACCATATCTACAAATTTTGAGCACAATAGATGCTTTATACTCATCTCTTTTCAACTCCAATTTCTATTATGTCACAATGCCTGACGTTACATTTAGTCAGAATTTCCTATTTTTATTGTGACGTTATTTTTCACTCAGATATTTAAATTTAATCAAATTCTTAAATACATAAAGTAATACAAATTCTTAACAATCCCAATTTTGGGTCATTAGAATTATCTTATTAAGATGAATATTTTGGCAGTTGTTTTATTCAAATTAGATCATTGGTTCAAAAGTTATTTGTTGTTAAATCTTTAAGAAGCTTTAATAGATAATTTTAAATATACTGAATATGAATATTGGCCAATCAGATTTTATAATCCATATTTAGTTAAAAATTGGTAACTATAGTAAGGTTGATTATTAATAAAATTAAGAAAAAAATCAAATTTTATAGTAATAGTGATCATAAGTGATTTGTGGCTATAATAAGGTTTTTACTATGTTTTAAATTTATTATGCAATATTGGGTACTTAAATTGAGGTGTGACTATATGGAATGTGACTATAGAAAAAAAAACAGTATAACATTTTAATATTTTACTTATTTGGCTTTTTAACACATTTTTATATTTTAAATTTTATAATATAACTGTTAAATAAATATTATATAAAATTATATTTATGTATAAACTTATGCTATGAAAGTTTACATTGGGTCTATAGATACAGTATATACTGTATTACCTCAAATTACAAATTTCAGCCTAAATTAAGCTTAATTTAGGCCAAACTTCTAAATAAGAGAAGTGCTGTTTATTATATAATTTATTTTTATTAGGAGGTCATACCTTCTCCCCCTCTGTGATTTAATTAGCAGCAAATAATAATTTTTATATATAATATATAGACGTGATAGACTACTAACCCCCTTTCCTCTTTTCAAAATTATATAATAAACGGTACTTCTCTAACACCCATGCCCGTTATTTTACAACAATACAGTATATAATTTTTAAAAACAACTTATGTAAAATTTTTATGTTAGCTTTATATAAAAACAACTTTCTGATATTGCACAGCCTTCAGGTCTATTAATTTCATTCTTTTCAAATATTTCTATTGATAGGTATAACTTATAACCTTTTGGTAACAGCCCAACTATATTAGCTATATTATTAAATATTACTAATTTCAGTTGAAGAAATAAAAGTTTAGTATAGAATGTATCAAACAGGACTGGTTTAGTAAAAATTGTGATATTTCATAACCACATATTGCATTTACAGAGGTATAGATATTAAGAATTTGTCTAGTAATGAGTAGATTAGATGAAATTATTACTTTGAAATTAATTCTTTAATAAACTATAATGCTTAAATAGAGTATCTTTTTTTTAAGCAAAATAACAATAGAAATAAAAGTATAATTAATAAAATGAATGCAAAAATAAATTTTTGATTTATTATTTTTTTTAAACATTATATTTTACAAATTTATTTCTTTAAATAAGATTTGACAAGTTATTTTATTTACTAGTTAGCTTTAGTTATTACTCTTTTATAGAAATTTTTATTAAAATTAGTACTATATGCTTTTGCAAATTTTATCACAAAGTTATTTTTACATAAATCTATATAGAAATTTTATATAAATTATATTTAAAAATTATATATAGATCTATAAACTCAATGTAAACTTACATAGCATAATTTATATATAAATTAAATTTTAAATATTTATTTAACAGTTATAATAAAATTAAAAATATAAAAATGTGTTTAAATAGCCAAATAAGTAAAATATTAAAATAAACTTAAAAGTTATAATTAAAGTTAGAGTTAGAATTGAAGGTAATGGTAGAGCTAAAATTGCAAAAGAAGCATTTTTAATTAATAACACAACAGAAGTTACTTTAGTAAAATTTTGAGATATTGACAATTTCTTTTTTAAAATTTATATAAAAATTTATTTAAATTTTATAATATATAAAGATTATATAATTATATATGGGACTTCTACAGCAAAAGGGTACAATAAGCTAACCAATCAAATTTTAAAATTTTATAATAATAATTTGTATATATCTAAATTTTTTTTATTTATTAAATATATTAATAAAAAAAATAAGCAATTTTAATTTTTTGCATATTTTTAAGTAAAATACTAGTAAATTTAATTATATGATAATCTTTAAATATGATTTTCTCAAAATCATACGATTGTCTTATTGTTTTTTTTTTTTGTTGTTGTTAAGGTGAGTTTTTGCCTTTATCTTTATTAATAAAATGTGTGAGATTCCTCAAAGGGTTTTTCAAATTACAAATTATTATACAAGAATTAAGACTCAGTCTATAGATAAACTAATATTATCTAAATTATCTGCAACCTAAACCTACTAGAGTGGTTAAAACTCATCTAGATTTGGATGTAGAAAATAGAGTTAGTAGGACAGCTATATTTGATCCAATTGTATGACCAAATATCTATTTTTCTAAGTGCTAGCCCAAGGGGTAGACAAGTATTTGTATTGTTTTCATGTAATTGGTCTGGTAGGCTGCATATACAATTATAGGTATATAGAGCTTGTTGTGTGAGAATGAACGTATAGATTTAGTAGATATAGAGTAAAGAGGTTGTTGTAACAGATTTTGTGAAGATTTCCAGTTTGCGAGTTTTATACAATATGGTTTCCATAACTGTTTATGAATTTTTTGTGAAATAAGCAGAAGGAGTTAAACAATAGTATTAGATGCATTTTTGTAGAAAGTATATTGAGATACAATGTTGATAAGTGATATAGGAATAAACCTCTGAATTGTAGTATAAAAAGTTGTAGTATTAAAGGGTATAGATTGTAAAGAAGAAAAACAGTAGTGTATTATGAGATTGTTACATAGCTGCTATAGTTCATTGGATGTTATATCTGATAAGTCTGAAAAGGAAAAGTTTCTAATTGCATTTTGAAAATAGTTGATATATTGTTTGAATCTGGGCAAAGTAGCCAGTAGAGTTAGTGGTTTGTTTAGTTGCATGGAATACAAGTAGAATGTATTTGAAGAGAAGGGTTTGTAGAAAAAAGTAGAAAAGAGTAGGAAGCATATGTAGTATACATTTAATGAAATGATTTTTGAGAACAAAGTTAAAAATTGGTATAGTTATAGGTGATTGTGATTGAGATATAGCCAGGTTGCATTCCAATCAATTTGTTGAGAAAGAGAAATAATTTGTTGAATTCTGTATTAAGAGGACCACATAGCAATAGTATGTGCATTGCAAATATTTTTTATAGTATGATGTGTTGGTTGCTCAATATTATGTTTTTTGTAAATAAAGATAAAAGATAGGTTATAAATATTATGGTGCTGGAATTCTAGAATAGGTGAGGAAAAATGGCTTTTTGCAAGTTCATCAGCTTTATTGTTGTATTCATTGTTGCTATGTGCTTGCACTTTGTATAGTATAATATTGAGAGAGTATGATTTGATAAGATTAGAAGAATATGCCAAATAGGCCAGTAATTGTATAAATAAAGTTTGTTGTGATTATAAGTATGGGAAATAAGTGTATTGTATTTTGAAATGATGGATTAAAAATTAGTATATATGTCTATATTGCTATTTCGAGGGCAAGTACAAATTGCAAATAATAGCAATTAGTTCAGCTTTGTATAAAGATGGCCAGTTTTGAATTTGTGCAAAAAAAGAGTAAGAAATATTGTTATTAAAAACTTGAATCCATGCAATTCCCATAGAGTATCTTGGGTTGGAGATATTAATAACTGAACTATTAGTATAGAAACAAGAATTTGGAAGTAGAAAATTAGATTGTGCTATAGATTGGAGTTTTGTAGTAGCTGAAGAAGTTATAAAAATATCTAAAATAGAGTTGTTGTGTATTATGATTTGGTGAAGGGGAGGAGTATTAATGAAATGATGAGATGCAATAGAATATAGCAAATCAAGATAATTAGCATTAAGTTGAAGTTTGTTTGTAAGTTGAGTATAGGTTTTTCTACCTAAAAATTTTGTAGATATAGTAGCTGATATATCTAAAGTACAGGCATTCTGGATTCTATTTGAATTAAAGGAACATCCTAAACAGAGGGTGCAATGTATATCAGAAGTAGGATATAGAAATGTAATTCTATAATTAGTTTGAATATTCTAATGTGTTATAGAAATAGTATTAGTAATATAGTGTTATAGAATAGGTTTTAATTTTGGTAGAAATTAGTTAAGAAATTAGAACTAAATAAGGAAAATTTTGTAATAACTGTATTTAGTAATAGTGATATATGAAATTGATGTGCAATGATACTAAATGACACTTAGCGACGTTTAACGATGCTTAGTGACGCTTAACGACGCTTAGCGACGCTTAACGACGCTTAGTGACGCTTAATGACGCTTAGCGACACTTAACGACGCTTAGCGACACTTAACGGCGCTTAGCAACGCTTAGCTCAATAGATATATAAACCCACCTTATTTCCCTTAGTTTTAGACAGATCCAGACATTGTATTTTATCTTTACCTTTATATTTATTATCCTCCTCCCTTATTATTAATAAATGCTTGGGATTTCTAAGGAACAGACACCTTGGAATAGCCCTCTTGTTAAATTAATAAACTGTGTATTATCTCTTGTTGTTTTATACCGAACTGCCTCAGAGAAGTGTGTAGTTTCTTACAGACATAAAAGAAACTATACTTCCCTCTTGCACACCGCTTCACGCCCAAAGTAAGGGATCTCAGGAGCCGTGTGATTGTTACTCTATCGGAATTAAAGAAGGCTTCCGGTACTGTAACATTTGGTGCCTTCTGGCGGAAACCTATTTAAATTATTGAATATTATTAAAGAATTTGGAAATCTTATTATTACTTTTGGCAGAAATTTAATTTTTTTTTTTTGGCTGTTACTAACTCTCTTGCTGTTGATTGCACTCTTATTATTCTCTTACAACTTACTTGGAATTTTCTTTTTGTTGGATACTAACTATTTACTATATTTAGGAGATTAAAATTTTGTTAACAACTTACTACTAACCTTTTATTTTGGAGGTATTTTATTATTCTTTTATTAGTTTCCTTAAGACTTGGGAACTGCCTTTTCTATATGAATAGAGCGTATGAACTATACTTAGAACAAATTGAAGTACACGAAACAAGTCATCCTTCCTCACTTGCGGTAGACGTTTTGCAAGCCTACCATCCTGATTTATCCTGTACTATTTGTTACCCTGTTGCCAATTTATACCGTCCCTTTCGCCGATTCTGGGGAACGTATCGAGACAATTATTTTGCTACCCAATACTCACAAAAGACAAACGACTCTTACTGTATTTTAGTTGCTGCTACTGATTATAATACTGCTAGAGCTGCTGCTCGAGATATTGTTTTTAGTTGCCGCTATAACAACGACCTATTAGACCCAAAAGAAGTTATTGCTGGTCTACTCCTTGCACATACCCCCTATACTCTTGCACCTACCTTACCTCTTAATTTTGAAGCTACCCTACTTGATCTTCACATTGAGGACCTCTTACCTTCTACACCTGCTTCAACTCGACCAAGGACTGAAAACCTTCTATTCGATTTTCAAAATCAACTAGGAAGAACTGAATTAAATTTTGACGTTTCTCCACCCAGATCTATATTCACCTTAGGACCTGAACAATTAGCTGATACTGGTGTTGGTTCTTCCACTAATACTTATATACCAATCCCTCCAAGCCTTGCACTTCCTTCTTCACCTATCTCAGAAATTCCATATCATTATACTCGAGAAACTACTCCTCCTCCACGAAATCGCCTCTTTCGCTATTTACAACAAACCTTTTCTCCTGCTCGCACAACTGTTCCTCCATCTCCTCTTGTAACTGAATATTACCCAACTGTTAATTTAGATATAAACGTTACCCCACGCCATACACCTCCATTACTTAATACTCCTCCTCTTAACGACCAAAATTTAATTGACCCTCTCGACCATTATATTCAAAACCAAGACGCTACTATTGTTAGAGCTGACTCTCCTCCACAATTCGAGGAAATAAATTTACAACCTCTTGTTGAAGAATTAAACCCTATCTTACCTCCTAACCAACCAGAAAACCTAATGGGTGATCAAGCTTTACAAGTTGCTGCGCAAGCAATAACTGATCTTGCCAATGCCCTTGGACAAGGCTCTGAGAAAACTCTTATTACTGTTGCAGATTTTTACGGTGACGGAACCCAAGACCCTGCTGACTGGCTGAAGGAATTTCGAAGAGCCGCTACTGCCAACCGATGGAGTGCTGAACGGAAACTTCAGCTTGCTCCTGTGTACCTTAAAGGTGTTGCTCTAGACTGGTATACTGCTTTAAACCCGGCACCCAATGTTTTTAATGATAACAACAACCAGAACCGAAGTTTCCAGCATCTTTTTAAGACACGTTTCTATACTACTAAGCAAAAGGCCCTTTGGCAAAAACAACTTTTCGAAATTAAGCAAGGACCCACAGAAACGGTGGATGGATATGTCAACCGATTTCGTACATTGCAAACGAAAGTGGACCCAACCGGTGTTTTTCCCGCTGATTTTGTTAAACAACTTTTTATCCAAGGCTTACGTCCTGAGTATGCAGTTAATATTCAAGCTGCTATACCTAATACCCTGGCCAATGCTATTGAAGTAGCCCTCCGCTGGGAAACTGGAAAATTAATAACTACCTCTACCACCAATACCGACCAAGCTATTCAACAACTTACAGACCAAATTGCTAAGCTTAGTATTAATTTAGCCCAGACACAGACCGCACCTACCTCTTCTGTTAATTATGCTGACAACCGTGCCCAAACCCCTCGAATGAAAGAGCCTCCCATCTGCTATTATTGTGGACGCACTGGACATTTTATTCGTGATTGTAATAGTAGAAAACAGGACCAACGACAAGGATCCAATTCTCGTCGTAATAATAATAACAATAACCGGAACAGAAATAACAACCAAAATGGGGACTGAAATGGTCGCTCTTCTGATCGCTATTCCAATAACAGAGACCGTTCTCGCAGTCGCAATAATTCTCGTTCTAGAAGCCAATCTAGATATAATAATTATAGAAGCCGAAATAATGATAACTATCACTCTTACCAAAACTCCTCTAATCGATCTCCTTCTACTTATCATTGAAGTGTTAATTATCTTACACAAAATCAGACTCAGACACCCTCTCTTACTGCTAACAAGTGGGAAACATTGCTCAATAACCCATCTATCTGAGGTGCCTTGGCTACTCATTTTTATGAGGAAGCCAAAAATGCCAATCTTGTTCAAACCCCTGCATACACTACACCAGTCAAATGTAATGTCTCTCTTTAGAATAAACCCTATCAAGCTATTATTGATAGTGGTGCTTCAATCAGCATAATTGCTCACAAGGCAGTCAAGGAACTTGGATTGACTATTGAACAGGCCTTTAACAGCCTTATTGTTCCTACAGTTGGAACTTCGACTCTACCTTTAGGGATTATAAAAGACCTGCCAATTAAAATTGATTATATTATTGTCCCTCTTACTGTAGAAGTAGTAGACACTACTTCTTACTCTCTTCTCTTAGGCAATGACTGGAATCAAAAGTGGAAGCAAATTATAATTGGAAAAATGGCTGTTATACTTTTAAATAGGAAAACAAGAAACATACTATCCCTACTACTTATGAAAGTAACCAACCTCTACCCAGTCAACCCACTGTGACTGCACCAGATGAATTAGACCTTTATGAACCAGAATACTT
>QKWP01000279.1:14779-29419 GCA_003550325.1 Gigaspora rosea | reverse complement strand
AATGCCAAAGAAGACAAAAAGGTCATAGAAAAGAACCTTTACACCCTATACAAATAGGAAGAGCTTTCGAACGTGTTGGAATTGACCTTGTAGGCCCTTTGCCTATAACTAAACAAAACAATCAATATATTATTGTTGCTACCGAATACCTGACATGATGGCCAGAAGCTCATGCTGTTCCGGATGCTAGTGCTAATACACTCGCTCAGTTTATCTTTGAGGAGATAATCTGTAGACATGGAACTCCTAAAATTATTCTATCAGACCAAGGTCGCAATTTTATTAGTGAAACAATTAGAATTCTCTGTAAGAAATTTCTTATCAAGCAAAAATTCTCTTCTTCCTACCACCTCAGACAAATAGGATGGTGGAAAGATTTAATAGAACATTGTGTGAATCACTTGCAAAAGTGAAAGGAGATGATGATTGGGATTTGTATATACCTGCTGTTCTCTTAGCATATAGAGCAAAAAGACATGCTACCACAGGATATACCCCCTTTCAACTCATATATGGGTCATATGCTACCTTACCAATCGAAGCACTTTTCCCAATAGAACAAGTAGAAATTAATAATGAAATAGACTTACAAGAAAGTATCCTCTAACGTGCTTATGATTTATTAGAGAAATTACCAAATTACCAGAATTAGGCCAGGCAAAATACTGAACGATTACAGAAAAACAAAAAGTCCGTTTTGATGCCAATATTCGAACAGAGGCATTTGAAATTGGTGATAAAGTATGGATACAAAGAAAGGAACTAGAAGCCTCTCGCTTAGCCAAATTTGAAGACAAAAGATTTGGACCTTTTCTTATCCATGAGAAACTAGACAATAGTGCTTATAAATTACAGATAATAGAAGGAAAAATTTTACAAAAATATTATAATAGTGATCGTCTTGCCAAATATCACTAGCCACAAACATGGGAACCAGTAGTTGTTATTGATTCTCCTTGAAATTTCTAGAAGAAATTTGATCTACAAGGGGATGAAACACACAATTTAATTCATAAAAACCTCAAAATGTATTTATACAACTACCCCTTTTGGAATTTTCCCAAAAATGACCACCCCTACATTACAACCTCAAACCTTGTTAGCCCTCCAATACCTTTTTCAGACATGGAAACAAGATAATGCCGCCCAAAATTATGCATTGTGGATTACATCACAATGTGTATGGTTATGTGATAATAATGATACCACTCAGACTATTGACCTTACTAATGTAATTACTTCTTTTCTTGAGCCAGACTCAAATAATTTTCTGAACACTCTAGAAGACACAGAGCAATTAGAAATTAATTTACCAGAAGTAAATGACACAGAAGAAATAAACCCGAACTTGGAACTAGAAGATATACAAGAAGAAGCGTTAACAGTTCCAATTACTAATCAAGAAGAAGTCACTCCTGCCCCATTACCTGAAAAATTAAGCAGGATTATACAAGATATTATCCAACCTTGTGGACCTCTAACTCAGACCTCTACCCCTCCATATACTGGAATAACGTATCAAGAGAAATTACAGAAAATTCTCAAACGAATTAAAACTCGAACTAGAAACAGACAAGACCAGACTAAGCTGCTCGAAGCTTATTATTATCTTGGTAACCTTATAGACAAGTACCCTGATGCTCATGAAGATATTCAATCAATAATTGAGAAGACTCAAGGAGAAAGAAGAGCCCGAGACACATGGAAGTGTGCCAGACGGATGAAATTGCTTTTCTCTAATCGACCTCTAGAAAATATCTCTCGAACAACCTATATTACTTATACAATGATTACGAGGTTAACTGATGCCGAACTTTCTCAAGTCCTTCCCCAAATTAGAACTCACGGAGTTCGTTCTTAAAGGGGAGAGAAATGTTATAGAATAGGTTTTAATTTTGGTAGAAATTAGTTAAGAAATTAGAACTAAATAAGGAAAATTTTGTAATAACTATATTTAGTAATAGTGATATGTGAAATTGATGTGCAATGATACTCAATGACGCTTAGCGATGCTTAACGACGCTTAGCGACGCTTAACGACACTTAGCGATGCTTAATGACGCTTAGTGACGCTTAATGACGCTTAGCGACGCTTAACGACGCTTAGCGACGCTTAGCTCAATAGATATATAAACCCACCTTATTTCCCTTAGTTTTGACAGATCCAGACATTGTATTTTATTTTTACCTTTATATTTATTATCCTCCTCCCTTATTATTAATAAACGCTTGTGATTTCTAAGGAACAGACACCTTGGAATAGCCCTCTTGTTAAATTAATAAACTGTCTATTATCTCTTGTTGTTTTATATTGAACTGCCTTAGAGAAGTGTGTAGTTTCTTATAGACATAAAAGAAACTATACTTCCCTCTTGCACACTGCTTCACGCCCAAAGTAAGGGATCTCAGGAGCCATGTGATTGTTACTTTATCGGAATTAAAGAAGGCTTCCAGTACTGTAACAATAGTTAAATTGTTGAGCCTTTCCAATTATAATCTTTTGCTCAAGGTAGGAAATGAGCCAAGGTTTGGATTTAGGATTAAAGTGACCAGTTTAAAATAAAAGTGAATTAATATTAGAGAGATGTAAAGAGGAGTTAGTATGATGGGTAGTAATATTGAATAAAATTTTGTTTCAAGTGCAAGGAACCAATTAGATATTTTTCTGGTATAAGATTAAGAATTCTAGAAGAAATATGTAACCAAGATAGAAGGGTTGTACTATTATAAGAAGTAAGTTGCTCTAGAAATAAAATATGCTTTAAGTGTAGTTGATATTTAAAAGTTATATATTAAGAGTAATGATGAAGAAGAGATTCAAGTGATGTATAGAGAAGGTTGATAGTAAATGGACATAGAATTTCAGCAGCATGTACAGATATAGAAGATTCTAAGTGATTAAGAAGCTGTGTGTTTGTTGGGACCATCAATAATAGAATTAGAGTATTGTAGTATATTGGTGGTAGACCATGATTTTGTAACTGTTGTAATTGGATATGTGTACTACTACCAAGTAAATAAGAGTTGTTAAATCGAAGTAAAAAGTAGAGAAATAATGTTGTAATTGTATATCCCAAATATTTTTTATTCCATAAATATTGTGATTAAGCATGGTGCTATTAGGTGTATTTTTGGCAAGCCTTGCTTTGTGTTTAGCAACAATGAGATATTTAGAAAGGATTTTGTTACATGTTGAATGAGGAAGGATTATATTGTGAATACGATACTCAAGAATAGATATAATAACATTGTTAATGAAATAACATGCTTGCTTATCAGCAATTTGTTTAGTATTAAGTAAGTTGATAAGCTCAAAAGCTTTTTAAGTAATTAGTTTAGACTGTATTGTAGATTTTGGTAAAGTAGAGAACTAACATCCAAGAAATTTAAAAGGTGTGGTAGAAGGATATTGTAGCTTAAAAAAAGAATAGAAGGTGTATATATAGAGTTGAATACAAGAATAGATTTTTGTGGATTGACTTTAATATTGGCTATTTGGTAAAATGAAGAGGCTGTATGAAGAATATTTTCTAGTTGCTATTGGGATTCTGTGATCCATAGAGTGTCATCCATATATACAAGAACAGATGTTAATACTCATTGAGAATCAAAAGTATATGGGGTTATACTAAAAAGCCAAGATTCAGAGAATTTGTAGCCGTGTAAGAATTTGAAATTTTGGTGAGAAGAGGATCATAATAAATTTGTCAAAAAAGAGGAGTAATAGTTTTATCCTGATCTATTCCATCATGAACTTTATAAGAAGGTGTAAGCTCTAGATTAGTAATTACTCTATTGGTTCTTTGTGTAAGAAGATTGGTAAGAATTGTTATAAGATATAGTGGTATATTAAGTCTTTTAAGAGATAGAATAAAGAGATCTATATTGACTGAGTCATATCTTTGCTTATATCCTGAGACAAAAACCAAATCTCCTTTTGATTGCAATTTGCATCATCAATAAAATTGTGAAAAATATGAATTGGAATATTAGTGCTATTGCCAGAGAGTGCAACATAGTAGTGTGGATTAAAGATATTGTAAAATTAGTAAAAATTTTAGTATATAGTTTTTTAATATATTCAATAAGGCTGATTGTTCGAGTATTGTATAAGTGTTCATCAAAGGTTGGTTTTTTGGAAATAAGAAAATTGCGGGCATCTTTTTATTGTTTGGGAATTGAGCCAGATATTAAACATCGGTTCAATAGTGCTGTAATAGTAGTAATAGTTTGCATGCCTGCATACTTTAGCATTTCATAGCTAATGCCAAAAGAATCAGTGATGGCACATTGTCATTTAAAAATAAATGACACCTTGTCATATGACAAGTCATTTTTGTCATAAAAAATCATTTATCTTTTTATGACTATACTTGTCATTTATAGTTTGTATAATAATTATTAATAGTTTATATAATAATTATTCATAATCATATTGATATTTGCATTGATACGAAGAATTTTGAAAATATATATTTAAAATCTCATTATAGTGACATCTATCAATTAAACATCGCCGTTTGTTGATGAATGACTATAATATTTAATTAAATGTCTAATGAATCATGAACCATATCTCATCCATCCTAATCCAAACACTAAATGCTTATCCGAAAGAGTTTGTTAGAATGGCAACAATAAAGAGCCATTAGAATGATTATTTAACATAACTATAAGGAGTTTTTAGAATAGTTATTTATCGCTAACTATAAAGAGCTGCTAGAATGATTATTTTAATATTAATCATAAAAAACTATTAGAGTGATTATTTAATACTAATCATCAAAAGTTGTTAGAATGCTAACCATAATGAGCTGTTAGAATGATTATTTAACACTAATTATAAAGAGCTGTTAGAAAGATTATTTAACGCTAATCATAATGAGCTGTTAGAATGATTATTTAACGCTAATCATAATGAGCTGTTAGAATAATTATTTAATACGAATCATAAAGAGCTGTTAGAATGGTTGCTTGATTCAACTATTTTGATTCTCATGTACACTCACATGACTGTCATCTTCATTCGATACTATTGACATTAAAGATCTGAATTTCCATATTAGTTTACCACCAAATTTGTATATATATCTTCTTTCTTTATTTGAAACTTACATCTATTTTGTATAATTCATTAAATGTTAGTCAATCTGTGTAAACTTGATGATTAACATAAATAGCCCCTTTTTGTAAAATCTTCATAACACATTAACATGCTAGCACGTTTGCGTATTAGGGTCACAGATTATAAACCTTCTCGATAGCACATCAACGTGTTAAGCTTAGTAGTAGAGTTAAACAGTATGTTAACGTGTCAAATAACACATCAATGTGTCGTATATTAAATTCAAATGTATATAAACGAATGAATTTGACTTCAATAAATAGAGAGACAGATGAAGAGGGGTTCACTCCGATTTTACTTAAGGAAAATAAAGAAAATAAGCTAGTGTAGAGCTGAAGAGACCTTTATTCAAGTAAATAAGAAACTAACTCCTAGTAACTATTAAAGTTAAATCAGTTAAACGTATACGCTCTCCCTCCTTTAATATTTTCACTATTTTACATTTCGCTTATTATGTAATGGAAATTTGAAAAAGACGTAGATTGTTCACCTATATTTCGCAGAATATTATAACCACAATATACAAGTTGGATTTGTTATCACTTGTATACTAAAGTTAATAATAAACTCCGTCGAATATCCGTTAAATTGAATATGAAAACAGATAATGGATCCAAGCTACTATAATAGATTATATACTGTAAAATTGATTAAAAAATGGTTAAATCTAACCTATGAAATATCTAGTAGTGATTTTAAAAAAAAGGTCAATTCAAATATAGATATAAAACAAAAAAGTCGATTTAAGTATAATTGAAAAAAATGAAACATGTGACACTAAAGGAACTACTTAAATTATTGTATCATTAATAAATATGAACTACGTTTATTATTATTAATCTATTACATCAAGCATCGCCTGAATCATTTTTCAATAAGTGAAAATTGAAAAATCATAACTGTAAAGTACTAACTCTATAATTGGTATTCGGAGCAATTCATATTATATACGAAGAATAATTAATGCCTTTATGCTTTGGAGGATAACCTGTTGGTGTAAAACACACTGAAAACTGGCAAATTTGAAATAACAAAAATGCATACCAGATATATCTCAAACCGAGAAGTATTATTAGTTACCAATCCATAGTTGTGATTTCTGTTATATTGTTTAGTTGATTAATATAATATAATTATAGTTAGTTGATTAGTTGATAACTAGTTGATAACTAGTTGATAACTAGTTGATAACTAGCAATTAATTGTAATCGAACCAGTTGATGATAAATTGATTAGTGTTTAACTTTTTTTAAATCAATTAGTTGAAAAGTTGCCAACTAGTAGGTTTTTCAACTAACGATTTGAAACACTAAGTCACCCTAACCAGGAATGGATATTAAACTGTAAAAAATTAAAAATAACGTCTAGGGGCATGGTTTGAGTAATGGCCAGAATTAAGCTTAATTCAATCATAATTCGAAATTACACTTTTGGGAGTAGTGATGTAACCCGGGTGGAATGGGTAGGTCAATCCGACGGGTCAACCCACGGGTTGACCCGTCAGATTCGAGGTAGCAGGGTGAACTTTAATTCTGATTCAGCTCTAGAATACGTCACGAGACTCTAATATGAGGTCACGAAATTTGGACTTTAATACAAATTCACTTATTGGGAGGTTATCAGTTTATTAATAATAACAGTTTATTTGATTATCTATTGAGGAAATTACTAATGATAACGCTTCTACTCAAATTTTGAAGGTTATTACTTTACAACATAGAACTCTAAAGCTTTCGATCTCCACTGAGTTTTTAACTCTTATCTTAGTTCTTTTATTAAGGAGAGCTCGAGTCTTTTATATACTTTTAATTACAGACTAAAATGAAGCTTTACTAATTTTCTAATCTATTAATTCTTTTAGATTGATTGAATCTTTCGAATCCTTTGATTCTATTAATCGTTTGATTCTTTTAAGTACTATTAAAAATGATAATTAAAATAGAAATCGAGCACTGGTTTGTGCTAGTCCAAATTTAACTCTCACAATGGTTAATAAAAAAAGAAGATTAAGACATTACATATAACTTTAAGTATTAGGCTGATTATATGTATAAGTGCTATTGTTTTATTAATTATAGGTAAGTTTGGTCTTTAATAAAGGCTATAACAACTAAAATAAGAATTTCGTTAACGCATATTGAATTTTTTAAATATCTGACCCAGGTCAAACAGGTAACTCGTGCACTCGGGTGGACCCATCGAACAACCCGGATGACCCACGGGTTCACCCGTTGGGTGACCCGGGTTGCATTTTTTTGAATGGGTTATATCACTATTTGGGAGTTATTTTGCATTTATACAAAAAATCCAATTTAAGAAATATTGAATAACTCAGATATAGATAGTATCGAATTCATCTGATTTGATGAATTTTATGATCATTAATAATTATTTTTTGGTAATGTTTTTGATAATTGTAATATTGTTTTTTATTTGTCATTTTAATGTTATTTATAAAAATATTTTTTATGACTTGTTATTTTGCCATGGTTTTGTATAAAATTTTTTTATAATAAATGACATTGTCATTTTAAAATAACATATCATTTATAGTCATTTTCATAAAAATTTTTATGACTTTGTCATTTGCCATCACTGAAAAGAACTGCATGCTTTGTTGTTTGAGAAGTTGTTGATAGTATTGATAGTTTTTTCTAGAGTAATTGGTACTAAAATAGAATTGTACTATTCAGATATAATATTGGATTTGGGTGAGTATTCTGATAGAGTAGATATGTTGATTGTAGGTATGGTTAGTAGTCCATTGACAAAAATATAATTGGATATAATCTTTAATTTCTGTGGGGTCTGTAAGAATATCTGTTTGAGTTTTTATATTATTAAAATAAACTGAATCAGTATGACAGTTAAAAATGCTATTAATCATTTTAGTTGGATAAGTAAGTAGTCATTTACATCTGGTATTGATAGCTGTTTTAATGTGATATCTGAGATGATAGGAATTTTCCAAATTTCTCATGTTGTATAGGGTTTTCTAGTATATTTTAGTTTGAAGTAGCCAATTAGATAGATCTGATTGGCAAGAAGATAGAGATGGAATAAAAAATTAGTGCTTAAAGTTAATATTTTGAATATAAGCAAAGACTATAGTAGGTATAGGTTGGTTGTGTGATAGTGAATATTTGGTTTGTTGTATAATATTTCTAATGATTTTGAGGTTTATGTGTAGTTTAGTAGCTTTGAGAGTAAAAACATAATGAAAATTTCAGACTGTAAACTTTTTGTTAAAGATAGTTTTGAGAGCGGCATTAATAATACTAGTTTGGATCTTGTGCCATGTGCATTCTATAGATTCAGTGAAGCTATAAGAAAGAGAAGTATTGTTGTAAATAATATTGTATTGATACTGAGAAGAAAATTCTTCCTATTTTGCTTGATCCATAAGTTTGTATTGGAAAATTCTTTATTGTAGCATGTTTTATGCCAGAGTTTTGAGGACAATGCAAATGGAAATATCCATTTAGAAATAAGAATAAAATAGTCATTATGAGTAGTAGATAGAGGTAATTAAAGTGAAAAGTCTATAAGATATGGTATTATTGTATCATGTGCCCATATATAATCAATACGGCTACTTGAATCACTGCGCTGCCAGGTGTATTGGATATTGTTAGTATGATTAGCCAGATTATACATACTGTTAGGCCATGCAAAATTTTTTTTGTTTCATATAACCCGGCCGGGTCATAAAGCCTATGGGAGAAAATTTAAATTTTGAGGCGCAGCCAAATATTAACCAATCAGATTTGTCAACACGCCAAAACGAATTTTGAGTTGTAGCAAACTATTAGCCAATTAAGATAGCTACGTAATACAGTCATGCTAAAACCAGGAATGTACTAAGTATGATACTACAAATCGTTTTTAAAAATTAATATATTTTTATTGCAGTTAATACTAACTTGAGGCCATTATAAAATAAGTATGATCATATGAAATTCTAGTTTGGTAGGAATAATGATTTTTTTTATTAATTCATTTTAAAAAAGTCTCAAAAATGTAGTAATAATCTATGACAAACCATGTAATTATAGAATATTTGCACAAGTATTAACAAACTGGCCATATATTCCCAATCATGTAGACAATCAAAAATGTTACAGATTTCTAGAATATTATAGTAACTATACTATTATAAATTTTGAATAATCTAAAATGTCATAATGCGCAGGTAACCAATTAAACCATTTATAGCTGTTTTCAAAAAAACATGAACGGGTAATTTTTATAACATATACCCATATAAGGAATCAGAAAATCAGAAATTTAATAATTAATTTTTATCATGGTTATTACGCACTTATCAGTGCGAAATGCTTAATCAACACATATTTTAGGTTAGATAATTATTGACGTCCATTGTAATTTTTATATTATTAACCATGTAGCTATTAAGCACCGATAAGTGCGTGATACCCTTATCTAATCATTATTATTATCGCTATATAAAGAAATTATTGCAATGTATATTATTTTGTTTTTATAATTATATTATTATTGATGGCAGATGCACAAAACTTATATACAAAAGAAGAACTTGCTTTAGTTGCGAAAGTGTTTATACTGTAGAGTTGATTTGCAAACACAAAATTCAAAAGTAATTGTATATTTCACAGTTTTAAAAGAGTTGTATATAAATTGATTTTTTGGTTATTTGATTTCCTTGTCGGATGATTTATCTCAGTTTATTTGGCTTAAATAATGGATTATTTGGATGTGGTAATTGATTGTTTTGAATTTCATGGTCATCACTTAATTGCTGAACTTGATTGCCATTGTACCATTCTGTATATAGAATTATATCCTGATTTTGGAGATCTGATTTCTATTTCTGTATTATTGATTTTGATCTACATTGCCGTTATCTATAACAAATTAGAGCAATGCTTGTAAGATTGTATATATTTGATTTTCCCAGAGTCGCATATACTTTATTATCCAGTATTTACTATCTATTTAGAGCCAAAGTAATCTTTATATTTCACAGTATTGAAAAGAATGTATGTAAATTGATTTTTTATTTTTTTGGTTATTTGATTTTCATATCGGATGATTTATCTCCTGATTTATTTTGGCTTAAACAATATTATTTGAATATGGTAATTGATTGTATTGAATCATGCTATATAAATCATAGTCCCGTCCGCAAACATTTTGACTTAGAACTATTTAAAGAATAAATTCAAGACCCTGTTAGTAACCGAATCGATTAACCCTTTACTGGCATAAAACAAAATTCATCTGTTAATTTTGATTTGTACCTTACTGATTAAAGTATTTAATATTTGTGATTATTAATAATCTGTTGGTGCATTTTAGAGCGAGAATGCAATTTTGTGATGATTATCTGAACTGATTTTAAGACTAGTTCTGAACTAGTCCCTATATATGGTGGTCCTGAGGATAATCTATTCTTCTTTCAATTACTAATTAATCTTAGATGCATGGAGGTAAATAACCAACCCTGTATGGTAAAAAAAAAAATTTAAACACAGTTAACTTTATTTGGTAAGATTATGCATCGAATTTTAAATAAAATAATAATTACAGATTTACAAATTTGGGTTTGTTTTTTTGTGTACAATTCTACTATCTGAATTTCTTAATATAGAATGATACAACTTTCTTGCTNAAACACAGTTAACTTTATTTGGTAAGATTATGCATCGAATTTTAAATAAAATAATAATTACAGATTTACAAATTTGGGTTTGTTTTTTTGTGTACAATTCTACTATCTGATATTTTGATGAATAACTAGATACTGGACCGTCATTAAACGACGGGGTTTTGTTATTATTATTTTGCAATAATATAAATAATTTTCTATTTTCTATTACACATTATACTATTATTAAATTTTATTATAATTTAAATATATTGTGTTTTACATCATATTAATTATATTAATTCATGTAACAAATTTTTTATTTTTTCATTATATATTTCTTAATATAGAATAATACAACTTTCTTGCTTGTGAAATCTTTGATCAAAAATTAAAAATGTTTATTCGTCAAAGGAAAAAAACGTTCTTTAATGGATTAAAATAAACATGACTGTTTAACTGCACTTAAAAAATCCAAACGATTCACATAACCAAATTTTAAAATTGGATAACTCATAATTTTAAAATTTATTATGTTGGTGTAATTAAAAATGTATTACAATTAAGCCGATTGAAAATAACCAAGGGCGCAAGCTTATTATAAGATAAAATAAATTGTGCCATGCACCAAATAACGAAGCATGCTAGTCAAGACAAAAACCTGGTGAATGATTTTTTTTTATTATGATTATTTTTTTTAATTATAATAAATTTTTAACTTACAATTAAAAAGATTTGTATGTGGTATCGTTTTATCTTGCAAACAGTAGTTGATGATGCCATTCATGAATGCATTCATAGATAGAGTGTTTCAAAAGTACATTAGACCTGGAAATTATTGAAATCGTTAATTCAGTATTAATTCAAGTGAAACTAACATTACACTTTGCAAGGAAAAGAGGTGTAGGTGGTTGAAAAGAAGTAATTTATTATGTGCAAGACGATGTGAATGCGTTCTATATAGTAATATAAAAATTGTTCAAATTTTTTAATCATGCTAATTTTTTACTGCTGTTTTTTTTATTTTTTTTTATTTAAATTTATAAAGTAGTTATTTTTTATTTTTTATAAAATTTTATATAAAATTTTATCTCTTTTTATTTATGCAAATGAACGTTTACTATATAATTAATGGTCATATAATTTTATCTTTTTTTAAATTTAACCAATTGAGAAATAAAGTACGTAATGTATATTATTCGAAATTAAGGATTTAAGTTGTGAAATGACACGAAAATGAACTATGTATATACAACAGCCAAAAGTCTCGTGATCTAGTAATCAGTTCTGTATCATTTTAAAGTATATATGCAGTGAGGAATTTTGGGTTTACTAATTCCCCCAAATTCCTATTGGTCAAATGCAAATTTTGTCGCTTAAAAATTAATGTAAAAAAATATTAATTCGAATAATTGTTTTGAAATAGTTATTTCTGTAAAAGTTAGATGTTTATTTAAATATTTCTTTTTACTAAGCAGTTTTTCTTGAATCTTTTATCGAGAGGATAGCCAAGTAGGAAAAATCTTAACTTTATTTTATTATTTATTTATTTTTTTTGGCTTTTTTTTTAAAAAAATTATTATATATTTATTTTTCTAATTGTTTTATTTTATTTTTTAATTTAATTTTTTTTGTTATTTTTTTTAAAATTTTTAATTTGTTTTAATTTTTTATTTGTATTTTTTTCATTTTTTTAAATTATTTTTTTATTCTTTTTTAATTTGTTTTAATTTTTTATTATTTAGTTTTATTATTATTATTATTTTTTTTAATTATTTTTATTTATTTTTTTAAAATTTTTTTTAATTCATTTTAACTTTCTTTTAATTTAATTTTTTTTGTTTTTTTTTTGTTTTTTAATTTTTTTTTTAATTTGTTTTAATTTTCATTTTTTTTTTATTTTTTTTAATTTGTTTTAATTTTCGTTTTTTATTTTTTTTAATTCGTTTTAATTTTATTTTTTTATTTTTTTAAAGTTTTTTATTTTTTTAATTCATTTTATTTTTTTTAAATTACTAATTTTTATTTTTATTTTTTTAATTCGTTTTAATTTTATTTTTTAAATTATTTTTTTGTTATTTTTTTTTAATTATTTTTTATTTTTTAATTCGTTTTGATTTTATTTTTAAATTATTTTATTTTATTTAAATTATTTTATTTATTTTATTTTATTTTTTTAATTTAAACTATTTTTTATTTTATATTTGCTGTATAACTGCAAAATAACACATAGAGAGTTATTTCAAATTTTGGCCTAAATTAAGCTTAATTTAGGCTGAATTCAAAACCACACCCATCGTGTTATTTCGTGGTTATACGGTATTTTTATTATCTTTAATTTTTACTTTATTTATATATTCATTTTACTAAGAGACATAAAAGGGAAGGAGGAAGGGTGATGTTAACGAAAAATTAACTTCAAACAGCCTATATAAAATTTTGAAAAGTAATAGACACATCATGTGATTACCCAATAGTTACCTGTTACATTTAACCAATCAGTTCCAGATCAGTCCAAAAATCAAAACAAATGATAATCATGTAATGTCAAACAGAAGGAACATCAAAGATTTTAATATATAAGAATCTTTTTTTCGATCAGTGTGTATTAAATGGCATATGTTTTTTTGTACAATATGCAATTGTTGTTATTTAAAATCGATATCTTTTTCTAATGTGATTGTTGTAAAGAAGAATAATGCTTACATTATAAATTAAATCGTATGATTATATCAAATAATTTGAATAATATTTCCTTTGTTCAATCAGTCTGTTTCAAATAACATATATTTCTTTGTACAATATATGATTGTTGGTAAATTAAAATCAATATCATTTTCTAATGAAATGCTATGATTTGTTATTTGATGAGATTCTTTATTAGTATGACCCATTGAGATCTTATTATAAATATGTATATATTATTATATAATAAATTCTCTTGACTAAGTTAAGTTACTACTAATAAAGCTACTTCCTTACCTTCGTAAATATAAAAGCAAAGCATTTTTCTATAAAAATGTTGGCCTTTAGGGCATAACTTTTTTTTCTTATCATGAATAAATCATATTCATATAACTTAAACAATTCCAAAAAATGGTTTATAAGAATCTGATAAATTTGAAAGAAAATAAATAGACATAAAGTACGAGTCAAAATCGTGAAATATTCTGAATGCAGGCCAATAGTTAGCCATAAGGCAGCCGCTTAGCTGATAATTTAGTCAGCTGGCTAAGCCAGCTGACTAAAACCATATAGCTTTAAATGACAAGTGACAATGAAATCATAATATTAAAATTGAAAATCACAATTCTTTCCAAAATAAACAAACGAAATTGTTACTTCTATTAAAATAGTATATCTTCTAAAAAAAATCAGCATAAATGATATCCAAACCACATTTCACATTATACACTAAGCGTGATCATACTCAAAATAAATTTATACAGTAACAAGTTTTCATTAGGAAATTTTATGTATAGATATTAATCGATATATAACAGTTAATCGTTTTATATCAATTAAAAAATAACGATATATATTGATTAACCAGTTAAAAATTGATATATATCTTAATTGATATATATTATTTTAATATTAAATCGTTATATATCTACAAATCGATTATACCATAATTATTTAAAATGATATATAACGATTAACAAATCTTTAATGATTACATAGTGTTTTGACCACGTTAAAAAAATTTAATCCCAGATCACTGACGCGTTTACTAATATCTTCGAAATGTTTCGATGATTTTTGATAATTGTACTACAAAATCAGATTAGATCTTTGTTTATTTTTTTTTTGTTTAGAATTTAGATCTTCTATCAATTTTACATTGTTTCTTCGTTTTCCTTTTGTTTTTTTTTGGTTTCGTTTC
>QKWP01000279.1:0-14320 GCA_003550325.1 Gigaspora rosea | reverse complement strand
TTCGCAAGGTTTTGTTTTATTTATTTTTTCGTTTCATGTTTTTTGTTTTTGTTTTTATTTTTATTAATTTATTTTATTCTGGCAATTTGCGAAAACCTTTGATGATTTCTGAATTGCAAAACACGAACTCGAAATAGAGATTTGGGGCATTGTTTATTTTTTTATTTAGTTTGCTTATATTTTTGTTTTTTGTTTGTTTTCTTTTTTTTTTATTTCAGAATTTTGCAAGAAAACTGCTAACTTTTCCAGCACTTCAATTCTAACCTCACTGGCACTTTCAGGAAGTCATGAATATGAATGAATATGGGGCCCTTGCAATAGAAAGGGCTGATACTACCCAAAAATGAAAATTAGGTTTTTATTATATTCGGATAAATTTTGACACGCGCTACATTTTTCAATTATAAGTGGAAATTGATTTGCATAATAAAAAATTGAGATATTTAAAAAAAATTTCTTGGAAGTTTTGTATATCATGGGATTACCTGATATAACAGACTAATCAAATCACGAAAATTTTGATTAACCCAGATCAGTTCGAACAAAACAAACGTAATTTTCCCAAAATCATATATAAACCAGTATTGGCCCTTTTTACTGCAAAAGCCCCATATAATCGAATACAAGCAAATATGAGTGAAATATAAGTTTATTTTTTTCAGTTTTGTTTTTTTTGTTATTTTTTTAGTTAGTTTTTTGTTTGTTTTTTTTACTTATTTTTTTAATTTTATTTTATTTTATTTATTCCTTACTTTTTTTGGAACTTTGCAAGAAAATAATCTAACTTTCTGGGACTTTGCAAAAAGTAGTGAATATAAGCAAATATAAGCAAATATGAACGAATATAAGCAAATATGAGCGAATATAAGGAATATAATAGTTTATTTTTTTTATTTTTTAGTTTCGTTTTTTTGAATTTATTTTTTTTGACATTTTTTTTATAATAATTTATAATAAAATATGTAATATTTTAAAATATAATAAAAATAAATAAAAAAAATAAAATTTTATATTAAAAAATTGCGAAAACTTGTGAAAACCTGTAAAATGTTTAAAAATTTGCAAAAAGTATGATTATGTAAATATAATAATTATTAATTGATATCATATTCGATATATATCGACTAACCGAATATATATCGATTACTATCACTATCGATAGTAATAGACAGGGTTGATAAGTATCGATATATATTTTACTGGTTAGTAATTGATATATATCTATATATAAAATTTGCCAATGCTACATTATTTCACAATTTAGTTTGATTTTGAATTAATTACATCATTCTTAAATTTTCACCAATTTAGGATTAACTTATATCAATTCTTAAAACAATTAATATAAAATTTTAACTTGCAAGAAAAACATTCATGAATACGTTCATGAATAAAGTGGTTAAAAACACATGAACCCTGAAAATTATTAAAATCATCAATTCGGATGTTAATTCAAGTGAAAACTGATATTATGTTTTGCAAAAAAAAGAGGAGTAGCCAGATCAAAAGAAGTAATTACTATATACAAGTGATGTGAGTGTGTTCTTTGTAGTAATGTAAAAAATGTTAAAATTTTTAAATTATGGAATTTTTTACTGTGCTGCTTTTTTTTATTGATTATACGATTTGTTTTTATTTAAATTTATAACACTTTTTATTTATACAAATGAACGTTTATGATATAAGTAATATTATTAATGGTCGTACCTAGTCATAATAAAGTACGTATTTTATTATCATATTAAACATTCAAATCTAACCAATATCAATTTCTTCCGTTCCTAGTTTTGCGCGATAACGTTATGCAGCTATCTAGTTCTTATTTAAAATACATTAAATTTATGATATAGACAAGTTTTACACCGAGTGATGCTAGTATATAAATAATACGCAAATTAAAATTTTTATTATAATTATATTTTACCTATATTATCCTATATTATATCTTAAGTTAACTGGATACCTCAATAATTTATCTGTTTATCAGTTTTATAATTCGGGTATCCAGATAGCTAACAGTTAACCGGTTATTGTACCCTAGTGTACGTAATAGTTATATCCAGATATAACCTTTATAAAAAAATATGCGTTGTGTAATTTTTTATAAAGATTATCTGAATTTTTAATTTATTTATTAAATTATAAAAATTAGTCCACAAAAGCATTTTGCATTTTGCATTTGTATTATTTTATATGACTACATTATGAATAGCTTTTATATTTAATTTTTTGTACAATAGAATCTAATTCAGAGCATTTGCTTAGGTCTTATAAAAAGAATTTCAATTATACTGTAATTAGCAGTTTCCTCTTACTTCGCCAACAATTATTTCACTGACAATGACATCATGTCAAGCGAAAGTCTAATGCCAGCTAAATGGGCTATCAGCAGAATAATTGTCAGTAAAGCAAGAAACATTCACATTTGTTTAGCATATTGATTAAATGAAACTAATTGCATTTTTTTTTATTTGGAAATTATTCTTATCTATCTCATAATTAATATTTCTGATATAAATATCATATAAATGATGTACATCCCAGAGTCATTGGTGAAAAATGATAACTCTAATTCAATAAAAGAAAAAGCCCTAAAAGAAAAGATGTCGAATTAGATCCAGGAATAGCTTTGGAATATTTAATTGAAGTTTGAAAGGCTGTTTGTCCAGACCTAAAGAGCTCGAATTTGAAATTGGCTACTCCTAAAGAAGAATAAAAAGAATTAACACGAAGCATTCATTTATTATAAAAAATTAAATGAACCGAATAACTATGAAACTCATACTTGTGGAAGTTAGGGGAGCGCCATTTATCACCTGATTTTTTAGGTAGGTGGGGAGGGTAGAGCAATTATTAGGTCCTATATATAATATAATATATATAATATATATATATATGTTTTTTTTTCCCTTTTGATAGGTCTCGCTGTGACTCGACATCTTAGCTTTATTATATATTTAACAAATTAAATACAATACATTTCTAAGAATAAACAAAGCCTGATATCATCTGAGTAGAATTACCCAAATGCAACCCACCGCACCAACTCTCTGGAGAGTTAGAATTTGAATTAGCCCCTATCAAAAGAAGGTCCAAAAGGTGGTTTCACCCGATTGGATCAGACACATAATTGCTTCGTTCCATATTTCGTGAATTTTCTCTTCCTTCTCCTTCTCTAAAGCTTTTCTTTCTTGAACTAGGTTATTAAGACTTCTATTCTTCAAACCCAAAGGTACGTTTTTACCTGAGTCTGGAGCAGAGCTCCTCCATTTATCACGACTCGAGATTCCAATTGACTTCTCTCATTCTGATACCGCTGAGCAATGGGTTTTTCAGATAAAATCGTAGAAGAGGTTCCAGGAGAGAGTTATAGAGTAGTCCAAAATCTCTAAAGCTACTTTCTTTGAGCTCAGAAGGTTTGTCATATTAAGGACGTCATTTCTTGTAATAGGTCTTTGATTATGTCCTTTCGTGCCTGGGAGTTCTCTTCTTTGCTACTTCTGAAAATAATTCTCCTTAAAACTTCCTTTTTGAACTTAAACTTGGAATCTGACTCCAGTTTTTTCTAACACAACTCTGAAACTACGTTTTCGATATTGTACTATTGGAACTCTAGACCATACACCCTGCCAGGTGTTCTTGAGTTTCTTTTTCCCCATTTTTACACAAAGTATAGTGATCCGATGTGTAGAGATGTGGTCTTCTCCTTTTTAATTCTGTTAGTACAGGGAGCGATTCTGCTAAGGCTTTGATACGAAGAGCTAGTCTTTTACTTTGCTTCAAAGATATGCAATGGACTCCGCTTTGTCTTTTGATTTGTTTTAAATAAGAAGGCCAATTAAAATTTCTGATAGAGCGATCGTCTTCTAATTTAGATACCGCTTTTGTGCAGAACTATTCTGCCCTATTTTGGAGTTTGAAAACCTGTTTAAGAAAGCTTCTTGTTGGCTTCTCTACTTTAAAGTCTTTCCAAAAGAGAATTGGCTCAAATCTTGAGTCCTTGACTTGATTAGGATCCAAAGTTATTGGTGACGAGAGTGCTTCCTTCGAGAGATGATCTGCAACATCATTCCACCTGTCACTGCTATGACCTTTGACTTTTTTAAGGACGAGTTCAATCTGCTTAGACTTAATTATATTAACTATCTTAGAAACCCAAAAGTAATTCTTTTTCCTTATGCTATCTATTTACCCTAACTTCATTTTCCAAATTCTGTAAACTAGCAATTGCCGCTGCGCTATCTGTACAAACTACTACTTTACTATTAACTGAAACTATTAAAAGGGCTAACCAGATTGCGATAGTTTCGGGCTTTGTAGATGAGGGCCATAAACTAAGTCTAATACTACCTTTGGCTATTGCTATATTCTGTTCTAAACTAATTTGATCCCAGCTTGCTTCCATAATGCTCTGACACTGCTGTCTAGAGAGGAAGCCATCTGTGTAAAATTTGTAAACCTCTTTCTTTTCTATTTATTATATTTTGTTCTAATGCATTCAATAGGTCTGCGGATAATATGTCGTTAAAAACTTGAGACTTGATTAGGTGCCTTGCCAAAAAGCCTTCAATTGTTATCTGCGAATTCAGAAAGCTAGAGTCTGAGACATCCACCATTTCAGACTTCCTTCTGGCTATTACTTCTTTGGGAACTAGTAACACTTTTTGGTTCGCTACAGTTTGAATTTTGGGGAAAATGCCTTGGATGCTTCTTTTCAGTAGCCAACTGAGGCAGCCTTCCTTTTCGCCATGTTAGTTTAGCTCACAACCACTGCATTTTTCGAGTATTAGTTCTGTTTTCCCTTTCTTTAAAGCTAAATTTTTGTCCTGCCAATGTTTCTTTAAAATTTCTTTTTTCCTTTTTTTAATAATACGTCTAACGTTCATATCATTTTCTTTGTCTTCTGTAAGCACCCAATCTTTTACTCTATTATCTTTTTTGAAGCTTGCTTTATTGGGCGTGATAGACATAACATTAGAGTCAGATGTAAAGAAAATTCCCCTAATTCTTCTGTCCAGAGGATTATTGAAGCATTTCCTTTCAATCAATCTAAACTATGCCGCTACTTTGCCTTTACATGATCTTCCTCTGATGAATTTTATTTGTTTCCACATCATGAGTTTTGTGCCCTTCTCACTTATTACTTGGCTTAAATGAAAGAGACCTAGACTTTGGAGGCTTCTGTATGCCTTGATGAAGAGCTTTGGCTCTAAAATCTCACGAAAATGTGGGCCTGTCCCATGGATTTGCCAGAAGATTTGCTTGTGTCTTATGGTTAGATTGAGCTCTTTTGTCTTGTAAATGATTTGACAGTTCAGGTTGTGTTGCCAGATCTTCAAATCACTAGGTTGTAAATTTTTCTGCCACAGATTTGATATAAGTCCTGCTGCAAAACACCCTTGTTTGAGTATTGCTTTTGCGAGATCACTTCCTGCTTTTCTTGTGTTAATTCTAATCTGTAGGCTTGTTATTTGGTTTATTAGTAACTCCTGCCACAGAACTTTGCAGTTGCCAAATTTCTGTAAGAAATTATATGATTGCTAATTGTTCTTGGAAAATTGAACTTGTTTTTAATTAATTTAACGAAAGGCTGATTTATCTGAGAAAGTCCACTTTTGGGAAGCTTAGATATTTGGAGCATGTAACTCAACTTGGGAATTAAACACATGTTGTTTATGTATATGAGTTGGCTTAAAGTCAATTTTTTGCAGCTAATTGACTTTATAAAGTTTCTAACAACCCCTTTGGCCTTATTTTTGGTCATCATGTCCTGCGCCTTCTCGCTTAGCCAAACTCCTAGAAATCTAATAAGTGAGCACTTTTTTTCCGCCTGCACTCGCTTTTGTAGGAAGTGGACTGCTCGGTCTTCTGATTTGAGTGCTGAGTTGATTACTAGTAATTTGGACTTTGCTGTATTAATTTGAATGGCATTAAGAAGGTAAAAATCTTCGGCTATCCTGAGGGTCTCATCAAGTTGTTCTTTATAATTAGCTAGCCACATTGTATTATCTGCATAGGCAATGACTGCTTGACGGAAATTAGTAGTGTTTTGGTTTAGATCTGTGGGCTCCAATAACTCGAAGGTGAAACCGAGATGTTTTGAATTTTGAATTTTGAATAATAGAGGATCGTAGAAGATCTGCCAAATGATTGGGGAGAGGACCTCTCCCTGATCTATTCCGTCAAAAGCACAGATCTCCTTTGTGTGTCTGAAAGCTATAATTACTTTAACTTTCCTTTGTGAAATAAGCCTAGGATAAAGGTGCAGGTATTTTCTGGTAATTTAATTCTTGAGAGCCAGGAGAAGAGAGTCCAGAGGAACTGAGTCAAAGGCCTTTTTCATGTCTTGTAGTAGGACCCAGATTTCTTTGTTTTGTTCTTTCGCCACCTAGGTTAAAGTATTCAGAAGGTGGATTGGTTCTGAAGTCAATTTTCCTGGAAGGCCAGCAAAGTTTGGACCCTTTAAAATTTCCTTTTCTCCTAGAATTCTTGTGAGCCTTCTGGTTAGAATTTTAGTAACACATTTGCGAAAGGTTTCTAGTAAGCTATTGGATGCACTGGGCTTAAACTAAAGTCCCATTCTGGCTCCTTTGGAATAGGATAAATTTGTGCTTTTCTCTAACTTTCTGGATCAACCCCAATGCTAAACACAAATCTGCGAATTTCCTATAGATTCTGTGTGTTGTTGGTACTGCATTTTTAATTAGGGTATAGCTGATCCCTGAAATTTCTGGTGCTGTATTGTCACTTAGCATTAAGCTCCATTCTGAGTCTGAAATTTTCTGATCGAGTGGCTTGTACCAGTCCTCTTTGATCCATTTAATTGGGCTATATATGGGAAAGCCCACAGCAAAAGGTGGCTTTGGGCCAACCAATCAGATTTTAAGATTTTATATTATAACTATTTAACTAATCATTATCTTTGTAAAATCAATTTTTAATTATTAATAATATTAATAAAAAATATATAAATTTAGTTTAATCGTTTTAATACTACTATATAATTGATAATCATATACTAAGTTTAGTAATGATTTTCTCAAAATCATGTGATTTTCCCGAAGCCACCTTTTGCTGTGGGACCCCCCATATGTTTTTTCAATCTTCGGACATTTGCTCTAGTTTTGTTTTCCTTTTCGCAAACTGTTGCTGGAAGTGGGCTTCTGTTTTGGAAAGTACTTCTGATGGGTCTATTGCAAGAAAATGCTCACTATTTATATTATTCAGCACTCTGTCAATTGAGACTTTGCAAAAAGGCTTTTCAAGTAGACTTCGTAATATTCTACCTTGTTCATTTCTGATCATTTCACATTGCTAATTCACAAAATTTTCAATCTGCTTCGTCTTTTCTTTCTGAATTTCTAGAGCCCACCGCTTGTTTAGGATGAACCACTATCCTTTTATCTTCTAACTCTGTCACTTGATGACTAAGGGACTCCACATGTGTTAAACAACTTTCTGATGACTCAGCCTTATTTTGAAGGGCCTGTAGGTTCGATACTAAATATTGAAGTCTATCCGCTAAATCATTGTTATTTTTTTCTAATGTCTGGATATATATTACACATATAAAAAATTTTTAATTAAGATAAAAAAATTTCCGTTATTTTTTAAATATGAAAATTTCAACTAGCAAATTTAGAGGTAATGGTCATGATAGAAAAACTCGATTTTAGGATCATCGTGTAGTATCAAAACAACTTACATCCAAAATTTTATCCAATTTGCATTTTTTTATCACACTCTTTACATCCTCTGGAATTTGAATATTAGGAAATTTGTAATATAAAGTCTATAGTTTCATAGAAAAACCAATAATAATAAATTAATTTGTTTAGAATTAAAAAAAGTATTTCTAGTGAAATAAAAATTAATCTGCATACGGTTAATTCCCGATATTTGTTATATTGTTCTTCGATTCTTATGACTTTATCCTAGAGAACATTATATCAAATTTCGCATTATTCATGATAAAAATAAAATCAAAAAATAAACATAAAATGTAACGAACTCTAAGTTTTTGATTTTCAGCATCTAAGGCAGTTAATTTTTCTTTAATATTTTCGTCCTAGTATTTCAAAAAAATTTAATTAAATATCAATTTTTGCATTATTCATTATGAAAATAAAATTAAAAAAATGATAATATATAATGTAACAAACCCTTTGATTAATTTCAGCTTCTAAGGCGATTCTTTTTCCTTTAACTTCTTTGTCCTATTATATAAAAAATTTAAATAATAATATAAATTTTCGCGTTATTCATGATGAAATAAGATTAAAAAATATAATGTAAAATGTAACGAACTCTTTGTTCAACTTCGGCCTCTAAGGCAACTCTTTTCTCTTTAATGTTTACGTTCTAGTGCATAAACAAATTAATTAATAATATCAATTCGCATTATTCATGATGAAAATAAAATTGAAAAAATGATAATATTATGTAACGAACCCTATTTTGTTGATTTGTGGCCTCTAAGTCGGTTGATTTTTCCTAGTATATAAAAAAGATTAATTTATAACATCAATTTTCGAATAATTCATGATAAAAATAAAATTGAAAAAAAAGTTAATATAAAATAAAACGAACCCTTAATTGTTGATCATTGGCCTCCACAGTAGTTATTTTCTCATAGTCTCCGTTCTAGTATATAAAAAAGCTTTAATTAATTATATTAAATAGCGCCTTTGTGCAAGCTAAATACCACAAAAAATATAACTACATTGCTAGCAGATCGTCTATACTTCATGTTTATGGTAAGTGATGAATTACAAAAGTAAAATTAATTTTGTGACGTAAATTACTATAAGTAAGAATTCATTTCGTCGTGTAAACAAAAAGATCTAATTTAATATAAACAAATGACGAATCTGAAATCATTCTGGCCAATCAGCATCTGTCACAGGACAAAACAAGTGTAACGTGAAAATCAAATCAATTCGAAAAATTACCTTTAAATTAATCTCAAAATTTCACTTATTAACCATCTTTCGCATCAAAATCACGTCACGCCACTTTATCTATTATAATCATTAGTGGCTACAAGGGCTACAAGGGGTACTGAAAAAATTAAGTGAATTGTGTGCATCGGTTTCATACATCAATTTTTATCAGCCAATGAAATTGCAGCTTTTGGATGCACAACAATTTTTTATTGGATATAAAAATTGATGTACGTGATGTTACACGAAACTGATATAATCATCCCCAAAATTAATTGTATTATTACTATTAACGTTAACAATTTCAATCAAGTAAAATTATCAGTCACCCGATTTGCAGATCACGGGGTAAATTTTTTACTATGAAACAAGGAAACTGAGGATAAATCAAACAACAATAGCAGAAATAATTCATTGCCAGCGTTATATGTTAAAGTCTGATAAAGGCAGTGTGGTCCCTGGAAATATCGTATTATGTAATAGCATAATGGATGCAGAGGGTCTGTGAATTATGAAATACTACTTATTTTAGTAGTTATTAAATTTTTAATATGACTAATGTTTATTTTTTATATAGCTTAACGCTTCCGCATTTCCATTTTACTTCATTAACTCGAAGAATTATTCGATGTATATCAAGCCTTTCCAATCTGCTACGCTAAAACTTCACTCCGGTACTAGGTTTGTGAATATTATAGCAGCCAGATAATACACATTTTATAATGTTTATTCATCTTTCATTAGTTCAACATCTTTAGTAAATACGTAATTTCTGCTATAACCACTTCAGTTAATGGTAAATACCATAAACAACGCTTTCGTTTACACCTTCTAGCTACAATAAAATAATATTTGCACTTCTAAATAAATAGGCATGGCTTAAGGAATTATCAACATCATTAGATATTGTTCTTTGACAGATGAAATCAATTTATCTTTGTTTTTGACAAATAGTGATATAAATGCTGTAATTTCTTTGGTGGAAAAAGCATGTAGTCAAATCGATGTTCGTCACGAAAGGAACGATTCTTCAGAAATACCGGTATATGCAATAGTTTTCAAAAAATCATTTGAATAATGTGAAAATGGAATTGATGACAATATACTTTACACTGATCATAAGCTTTTAGAACGTTAAGTAAATTGAAAAACAGAGATCTTCATAATATATAGTGATGGGCAAATCCCGATTTTTTAAAAATTCCGTGCGTAATTCGGGATCACGCGCGGGATTCGGTAGGTCGGCTGAATTTAAAAATTAACTTTGTATAGCCTAAACTTAGATATAAACATCGTAAAAAAACTAAATAAATAGAATAAAAAATGAATAAAATAAAATAAAATAAAATAATAAAAAAATAAAATAATAAAAAATAAAAAAAATCAGACTGGCCGGTCTAAGGTTTCAGATTTCATGTAATACAAAACAAAATTCAACTTTGCACGGCCTAATCTTAGATGTAAACATTATTCTATTGATTTTCAGTAAATAATAATCATTAGTATTGGGGAGTAAAAATTATAGTAGAGGTTACTAACGATCATAACACATGGTTAGCCTCCACATATTATAATCATTGTAACCTCTACTATAATTTCTTCTCAAAAAATAAATAAATAATCCCTAGGAGTGTATCATTAGATGTCAATTGGACTGCTATACCATTATTTTTACATGTGATTCCAAATTTATTTTTATATTTTGTTTTCTTGAGTTGAGCTTTGCTTTACTTCCTTTTTTTAATTTGCTTTACTTTTTCAATTTTTTTCTTTTGCCTATTACTTTTTTTACCTTTTTTACATATTATAATTTTATCATGTAATAAACTATATTTATATACACTATTAGAATTGTTTACTGCACTCAACTTTTAACTTCTCTTACACTTTCAATTAACTTTTCTAACATTAAAATTTTATTTAAATTTTATATTTTCTCTTAACTTTTTTTATCATTATAATTTTATCTTGTAATAAATTATATAATACATATAATTAGAATTTTTACTGTGCTTAACTTTAATTTCTTTTACATTTTTACTTAACTTTTTTAATTATTTACTTAATTTTTCTTACCAATTTTTTTTTATTAAAAATAGAAATGACCAAACCTAATAATTGATTCGTCTCTTCAACTAGAGAAGAAATTATTAAATTCAACAGGCATCACAAAACAAAAATACTAACAAGTCTGTAAATCAATAGATAGCTTTATTTAACAATTTTTGTATATTACAAGAATACTCTAATAAAATTGTTGAACTTGATAATAATACACTAATAGAACAACATGAACAGTTTTTAGTGGCAGTTCAAAAATCAAATGGTTAGGAATACAAGTCTTGTTACTTTATACTGGATTTTGTGCTATTGCATAAGGTATATATAAAGCATTTGAAAGTGTATGAGATGTAATGTGTTTGACATGCACTAGTTTAAAAGTTTATACCAAACATTGGATAGTTATATGAAATTGATTGTTGAAAAAGAAACCAAAAATTGTAAACAATTAGATCTATTGAATACAAAAGAAATTAAAATTATTCTTGATTTATCTGCTACATTTAAAGGTCTTTTATAAAGAGTTTGGATTTGGTTATCTATACTATGTTGTTTGAGAAATGGTGATTAAAAGCTTTCTGGCTAAAAGATTATATAATAGAGGGATATGATTGGAATTATTTAAAGAAAAAAAATAATGCAAAAGTAATTAAAGATCCATATGCTGAGACAGAAACTAGCTTTATTCTACTAGATACTAAAAAAAATAAATATATACCAGTAGCAGATATTAAAAAATATTTTTTAAAAAGCATGTATAAGGTTGAAGATGATTATCTTTTTGTTACAATTAATATACCAAAAAAGATTTATTATAGTGATTAAACTTAGTATTTGCAAGTAAATTAGGAAAAAGATCTTATAATACAATAATGCATGCAATTTGTAAGGACACCAAACTAGAATTTACGCATTGTAACAGAACCTGGACAATTATATTTGATCTAATATTTATGAAATAAGATAAATTTTAAAAAATTTAAATATTAGTATCTGGTATGTTAAAAATAAGTTTTTCAGAAAAATGCAAAAAGTAAAATGAGGTAAATAAAAAATAGTAAAATTTTTTATAGGTAAATTTTTACAATTATTTAAAGGTAGGGTGTCAATATTTCCATTTTCATATAAAATAGATTGTAGATCAACTTTGTATAACCATATCATATGATTTACATATAAACATCATATAATCCGACCAATGAGGATTATCAAATTTTTGTGTATTCCAGGAAAAACATATAGTGATCTCGGAAAATTTAATTCTATATAAAGTTTATTTTTTAAAGAGATGCATTTCTTACAACTTCACTATTATAAACAAGCTACTTTAAACTATATATTATATAAATATTAAAAATTGACTCAGATAATAAAAATTTTTATTATAAGCATATTTTTATTTACTATATAAAAATTCAATCTACCATGTAGATCATATGAAAAATAATCTACTTACACCCTACCCTTAAATTAGTATATATAATTAGGATAGTATTGAGGTAAATTATTAACTATATAAAATGTATAGTGTATATATTATTATTCATTGTATATATCATATCTAGTAATACCTGATATTGAACTTTATTAAACAATTTTTATATTAAAAATAAGCAGAATTTTCATATCAATGCAATAAATATATAAACTAAAATAGAAAATTCTTTTAGAAATATTAATTTTAATTGTACTAAATATTACTATTATATTATTTAAATTTATTATATATAATATTAGTTGATTGTTTTTATACTAAATAAGCAAGCTAACTTTAATATATATAACATTTAAGTTATTACAAATAGCAAAATTTAATTATAAAAATTGAACCAAATAATAAAGAAAACTAGTATATTTGGTATAATATTTGTTTATATTAACTTGAAATACTAAAGAACCTATATAAGCTATACTATATATATCTGAAAATAAGCTACCTTTTTGGGCAAAAAGTTATATAAAAAATCAGAGGTAGCTTATTTTTAGATAAAAGAGGATTTTAGAATTGCAAGTAGTTACTACTATACATGAGGATGAAATTATTTCGGGTTCTAAAACCTGAAATTAAAATTTGAAGACAAAATTGTTTTTGACCTATTTTACTTGAAAGATGAAATTATTTGATACTTTTATTGAATAGATGAAATTATAAGGAACATATCTATATAAATTTTATTTGCTCTTTCTTATAAAAAATTTTAATTTTCTCTAATGAAGATGAAATAGGCCTTTTTCAAAAATCAATTTTGGTGGTATCACTAGTTACTACATAGTAAAGTCTAAATTCTACTATATAAATCAATTATAAGCACTTAAGTAAATATATTTAGAAGATCAATTCCAAAATTTTTTATACAAATTTGAGAAGTTTTTATTATTTAATTCATGATCTGTATACCAAAAAGAGGCTGCATATATTACTATATATAGTAAAATTAAAGAAAATCAATTATTGTTTATCAAATTTCTAGAATTTGGTACTGTTTGAGCAATAACAATTTTTTTTACTAAGCTAACCTTTCTTCTCTACTAAACAAAAGTTACCTTCTTGTGATTCTAATAATAGTAAAATCATTAAAATTGGATTAGTAAATCACAAGATATTATTAAAAAACTTTTTGCAACTACAGTATATAGAGTTTCTGTGTAAACAATATTATTGTTTACATAGAAATTCTATATGATCACAAAATATTTTTTAACAATATCTTGTGATTACTAGTCCAATTTTAATAATTTTACTATTATTAAAATTGCAAGAATGTGCTCTACAGCTTTTGTTTAGTAGAGAAGAAAGGTTAGCTTAAAAAAATTTGTTATTGCTCTAATAGTGCCAGATTCCAAATTTGATAAACTATAATTGATTTTCCCTATATACAGTATTACTATAGATTTTCACTATTTGGTATATGGATCATGAATTTACTTTTAATTTTTATTTTGTAAATATATATTTTTAACAAATTTTAATATTTTTATTAAACATAAAAATTAAAAGTCCAATAATAAAATGCTTTTCAATCTTGCTAAAAATTATATAGTATGTATATTTGATCTTTTAAACAAGTTTATTTAAGTGATAATAATTAATTTATATAGTAGAATCTGGAATTTACTATATAGGAACTATTTCAATTATGGAATAGCTTATTTTCAGATTAAAAATATTTTTATATTTTTTGACAAAAAAGGAAGTATAGTTATTTTTCTATATAATTATACAGTTGAACATATACTACTTAGGTAATTGCAAAGAAGTATGACTTTACAAAAGCTATCACTATATAATTACAGCCTATATTAAAAATAAAAAATGT
>QKWP01000278.1:370329-384436 GCA_003550325.1 Gigaspora rosea | reverse complement strand
TCTATTTAAATAAGCATCACACAATTCGCCTAAGAAATAAAATTATAAATAAATTATATATTACTTAAAATAAATTAAAATCGTTAAAATAGTTACCTAATATAAATAAGTATATAAAATACAGTACCATTAACTAGAATTTGGCTTAAATTATTTGAATGAAAGGTACGTAATGCGGCACCATCATCTTGCTTATCAACATTAAGTACATTACGTTTTAAGAGAAAATGCTGTAGCTGATGTGCTAATTTAAAAAGTTGATCATAATGTACAGTGCTAATTCCAAGTGATAAAAGTCTTGCACCAGAAAATATTTGATTTCTAGCTGTTTTTTTGGCATGTTTCAGATCTTGAATTCGAATAAATGGTTTATTATTATATAATGGTGCTTTAAAATGAATTTTATAAAAAGAATCTTTATATTCAAGAAAATTCGAAGCTTCATTTGTAATAATTGACTGTGTATTAAATTCAGATCTAGCACCATCAGCACCAAAACTTAAAATATTCAAATTTGCTAAATGTGACAATTCAATTATTTGACGTATTAAGCATGCAATCTGTTCAGCATCTTTATTACCCTTCGTAGGAAGCATTGCTACCATCATTGGTGGAACTTTTCCAATAGGAATCTAAATAAGAATATAGTATAATTAATCAATTTCATTAAATACTATATTTTAAAGATTATATAGCTATAATAAATTATCGAAATATCTGGATAATTTAATAGTACCTGAGTAGAAAATTTCTTTGCAAGTACATCACTACTACTATATTTATTTTAATAGCTACTAACCTTTAATGCTATACCACGAACTTGTGTAGCAACTGCATCATTTTCTAAAATATAATTTATTTTAGGATGTATATCTTCAAGAGTTTCAATACTTGTACTTGAATGTGGTAAAATTGACCCGGAAATATAATTAAGTTCTTCAGAATAAACAAGTTTTGGTCGCAATTTAGTAGAGTCCATCATAACTACAATTGGTCCATTCCAGTTAATACTTGACACAACTTGTGAGAATTTTAAAAAATTCTCTAATACCAAACTCGGATTAGTAATTATAACAGAATCTGTTCGACAAATTTTTCTATTTGTAAAAACTAATAATTACTAATTTGTGTATAAATTATTTAAATAAATAAATACACGTCACTCTGGTTATACTGACAGCTGAATTAACCAACAGCTGGTTATATCGACACTTTTTTCAAAAAAAAAGTCTATAAAGTTAAAAATTCATTGGTTATACCAACAATCATAAGAGGTATTGATTATAACGACATACCGACAATTTTAATATTAAAAAATTATTTAAGATAATTTTTATTGCTGGATATAGCGACAATTTTTATAAACCGACTGTCGTTATAGGTGTACCAATCAAATTAATTTTTTAAATTTGCTTTATACTAAGCTTAGCATGAAACAATAAGCATAAAATAAATTTATTTTATCATTTTATACAAATATATAATGAATTTATTTTATACTAAACATAAAACAAATTCATTTTGTACTAAAATAAATTTATTTTGCTAAGTTTATTATTCTTAGTATAAGCTTGGTGAAAACAAAAAAATTGACCTCTGCCTAAGCTGACATATCTACGAATGTCGGTATAGATAGAAATGCTATTAAACTGACATCTGGATATATCAACAATTTTTCCATTGCTGGAGAATGTCGATATAACCAGAGTGACGTGTAATAATTACCAAATTCTTTGAATTGAAAATCCAGCAAAAGCTTTTCTAAAAATTTCATATTCACGACTACTTTCAGATAACAAACTAAAAAAATGGATTAAATGTTCAGAATATCGAAGCCCTTTTAAGCTTTTACCCTGAAACTTTTTTTCTTTAATTTGTACCATTAAAGCTACAAGTTCAGTAAAAGTACTATCACCATTAAATGCTCTACTTAAACCAAATTGAGCCAATCTAATCCAAAATTCTTCATTACTATTATTATTCGTAGAAGCCCAAATTTGTCTTAAATTTGGATTTTTAAGAAGTTTTAATAATGGTTCATTATAATAATGATGAGGAGTAAATTTAACAGTACTACTTGTTGCCCGTTTCTTAAATAATAATATTTTAGTTTTTAAATATTTTATTAAAATAATTTAACAAGTCAAATACATATTAGACTTATAGCTTTAAGTGCTTCATTTAACCGTTTATTAGATCCTAATTCTTTACATTTATTACATATAGCATTTTCATTACTTGTTTTTCTTTCACATTGCATGTGGTATACTGCCAAAAATTCTTTATCCAAATGCCAAGTAGTTTCAGATTCTAATGCTCTTTCAAATTCTTTTTGTTCTTTATTATTAAGTTTTTTTCTAGTAAAGAAGCATTTTCCGGAAATTTTTCTGGAAAAAGTTCATTTGCTATAACTTCAGGTTTTTTACCACCACCAAAACAAGCTGGACTACTTATAATATAATTGATATATTCTAAATCATTAAGACCTTGACATATAAAAATGCATTATTTACTATTTGTCACATTTTTTTTATCATTATTAGTATCTTTTGATTCACTTTTTGAAAAGAAGGCTTTTATACTTGGTTGATTATTTGTACGATATGCACAATTACTACTTTGCGAATGTCTTTAAAAATTAGAAATTTGATAAGTATCACCAAGTGAAATAACTGTACCACATTTACAAAGAACAGTTTTTGTATCAACGAATTTTTGAAGAGATAAACCAATTTTGACGTTGATCATAAGAAAGGGCCATTTTTTTTAATTAATAAAAAAAAAATTTTTTTTTACGTAGCTTATATTTAAAATTTATGCTTTTAAGTACGCCAACGGTGTCCTGGGAAATCACCAGGTCTTAAAAAAAAAAAAATTTATGCTTTTAATAGTTTCTCCTTACATATAATGAAATTCTTATATAAGAATCTCATTAATTACACCTCCTAGCGTTCCTCTGTAGAAAGGGTTGAAAAAAAAGAATCTTATTTATTGACTAAAACTATTATTTGATACAGTAATATGTAAAATCATGTTAATATAATTATAATGATAGTTAAAATTTTATAAGTATTGAATTATAAAATTTACCTTTAAAATTCTTTACAACTTTTAATTCAAAAATACTGCTTCTATATTATTGTACTGAAATTGTCCAAAAATTTTTTAAGCATCGTTCAAATGCTTTCTTTTCACTTTTTTCGTGTCTATACCATTTGGTAGCACCATCCATGACTATTCTATTCTTAAAAACAGCTATTCGATTTTTGAAAATTACTAAAAATAAGAATGCCGTAAATTAAAAAATTGCTAGAAATATTAAATAATAATTACTGTACGATAAAGTTTAGAGAAACTCTTTCTCATTCTTGATACTCAACTATACAATAATTGAAAGTTTATTCTCTTCTGCTTTGCTCTTTTATCTTTAAATACTTCTTATAGTTAGTAACATTTGGCTCGTCATCAAAATAATTGCAAAACTTGTTCAAAACATCTTCATAATAATCATAGTTATTCTCGTGGTTGTCTCAAACTCATCAAAAGTGAAGCCATATACGAATATAACCAGTTTCATTATATGGGTGATACATATAATGATAAATCAATTTAAATCAATCCAAAATTACTATCACTATAGTCATATGACAAATAATGATTATATAATAACGATGCGAATCAGATTATGACTAGTACCTTTTTTGGCAACCTATATATGCGAATCTATTTATAGGTGGTAACCAATTTTTCTGCGAATCATATAAAGCCAATGACATTACAAAGACTTATGATGATTCGAATCTATTTAAAGTTGGTCACATTTTCTAAATTTATAATAGTGTTCGAATATAGTAGTGGCGAGGACCTATAATAAAGATTTCCCAGTTCTACAATATTAACAGGCAGCAAACGGAACCAAAAAATCTAAGGAGAAGGACCTGGTACCAAAATACATTAAAGATGTCGAAATTGAAAAACTATGCCAAAAGATAGCATTCGCAGTTACGGAGATGAGTGAAATTGACTATGGCAACAATAAACTTAAACAGCAAATTTTCAATGTAATAGAAGCACACCTTAAGGGAGAGCAGATAGAGCCTATCGAAAAGAAGAAGATAATCGAAGTTGATAAGGAAGAAAATAAATACTCGAAAAACAAAGAGGTTGGAGAAAAAGGCAGCAACAGGATAGATAACAAGGTCGAAGGCACTATAACAGAAAGCCAAATCAAGAAAGAAAAAGAAAGAGAATACATAAGTCAAAATCCTGTGTCTGTAAAGAGTAGTGAAGATTTGCTGCACGAAGAATTAATACAACAGAAAGGAGAACAATAGTGCACAATATGGGATCTACCCTACTACGTCTCAAAAAAGGAAATAATTGCGCTAATTAGACGAAGAATAAGAGTTCCAGATGAAATTTATATTCTACACAGTAAGAACAAGAAGACAAGAGCAGAGCTATATTAGAAAGATAAAGAGTTCTTTAAGTTGATCGAGGCAGAGATAGAAAATATTTGGGTTTTGCTATTAAAAGAAGGAAATTTAGCAAGAATCACTGTAGGTAAAAGTGATAAAGAGCAACTTGAATTGAGAAGAACATTCCACGCAAGGCTTAATAACTTATCAACGAATACAAAAGAGGTGCTGCTACTTAGACAACTAAGAAAAATTAGGGCAAAGGCAGTACACATCTTTCACAATAGAAACAGAAACCCTAGGAGCCAAGCGGTTGTTGAGTTTGAAACAAATGAAGATAAAGAAAAAGCGACTTGACAAAATATTTACTACTACAACAAAGCACTTTGGTGGGATTTAAACATAAGGGTAGAGAACCCTAAAAGTCCATCCCAAATAGGAAATAGGATGGAAAACTATAGAGAGCATGAAAGAGTAACCCAAAGTGTTAAAATAAAGAAGAGGATAAGGAGATGATTAAATCAAAAGACTTGGCACTGGCTCCAAACAAGAAAGAGAAACAAAAGATTGTAGAAAGTGATCAAGAGCTAGAAGATGTAATTGAAGCGATTACGAAATCAGTTTTTAAAGACATAAAAGAGTGTATAGTTGATATCATTAAAAAGGCCCAAGACTTAAAGAAGTGGTCCCTCAACACTCCTAAAGGGCGCACCAGTTGAAATGTACAGAGAAGAACTGGCTTCACAACTAGAAGACTCCTTAGCAGGACCACAAATAAACAATAGAGAAAAGATAAAGGAGGCCAGTTCTAACCTAGAGGAGTTGTTTAGCATCCGTAATAATAAGAACATTAAAAGGGATTTGAGCGTAATTAGGGTTGGTTTTCATAATATTAATGGAATTAGAAATAACAAAGGAAAATTTGAAGCATTGTTGGACCTAATGGAAGAAGACAAACTGGATATTGTAGGAATTTGCGAAACTAATTTAGCTGAAAGGGAAGGTAGATAGCTTTTAAATCAGGAAAAGATCATAATAGGGTTTTGGACTGAAGCAATAGAAGAAAAGAAGAAAGGTTTGGTATTGGTATCTTAATTAGGAACAAGTGGGCAAAACATGTGGCCCAAGTAAATAAATTAGGTGCTTATGGTATAGAACTAGTTTTAATGTTCAAAAAAATGGATTTCAGCATTATTATAGTATACACTCCTCCTATAGATAATAAAACAAGAGCTGAAATTAAAAAATTCCTAAAGAACAAAATTGAGGAAAAACGGCAAAAGAGAGGAGATTTATTTTAGCTGGAGATTTTAATTATGAAAGACAGAAAGAAGCCATCCATAGAGGTAGAGATGGTAAAAGAAATAAAGTGACAGAAGGTACCTTCTGAAAACTTGAAAATAGTAGATTTACAGACGCATACAGATGGATAAATCCAGACAAATACAAGTACACTTGGAGTAATAATCAAACGGAATCACGTATTGATTATATATAGGTGTTAAAGAAACTTAAAAAAAACATTTTGGAAGTACAACATATAGATATGTCAACAACTACAGCAAGTGATCATGTTATCATAACGGTGAATATAACAACTGACATAGGCCTTATAAAAACAAGCCGCTCTAAGAGACCAAACCCTAACGCCGCAAGACTAATGGTAGACATGAAGGAAGTAGAGAAAGAACATTGGACAGCTTATATACAACACTTGGATAAGGCCTTAAGTGTGCAATAGAAAGATATCTCCATTAATACTCACAAAAAAAAGGAAACAGATCTTAATGATTTGAATAAAAGGTGGAAAGTCATCAAAAACTGCATTATTGGGGCAGCAAATAAACACCTTCTTATAAAGCGCAAAAAGAAGGAAATAGTACAAGATAGTTCAAACACAGAGATTAAGGCTTTAAGAAATAAGGTTAAGTTACTTAGCAAAGTGTGCAGAAGGTGTAAACACAATCTTAGAAAAAATATAGATTTAGCGAAAAGTGATCCTATAGTAAAAATCCTTCAAAAATTGATAATAACAGAACAGAAAATACCACAAAGATGGACAAGAGAAATTTTAGAAAAAGTAAAGGAAGAGTAGAAACAACAATATAACCTTTGGGTAACGGAAAAACGAAGGATAGAAGAAGAAGAAATAAAAAGAAGGATTGAGAAGTGAGAGAATATGTTAATTTCAGACCAGAGAAGAATGATAAATAGCTTTTTAGATAAACATAGTAATAGGATTACATTAGATAGAATAGTAGTAGATAACGAAGGAGAAAAACAATTGGTTACTGACGAGAAAGAAGTAAAGGAAAGGGCAGCAGATCACTTCTGTAAATAGTACAAAAAAAGAAAAGTCAAAACAAGGGGTATAAACGAAAAGTGGAACATAGCCTATAAACTGCTACAAGAAATAGATTGTGAATGGTATAATGATTTATCTGGAGAAGTAAGTGAGCAAGAATGGCATGAAGCGTTAGAGAAAACGAAGAACAACTCAGCACTAGAGGCTACTAGAATCACATACTCATTACTTAAAAAAGCTGGTCCAAAGGTGAAAAGATCTTGCGTGAATTTGCAATTTCTTGTATAAGGGTGGGAAAGATTCTAAGTGAATAGAAGAAAGAGATTTTGTACCCGATCCCAAAGAGTGAATTTTGGAATTTTAATTTATTTAACATCCGTCCAATAATGCTTCTTGAAACGCTCAGAAAAATGACAGTCCGTATCTTGAATACAAGATTAGGTCAAATATTCAAAAGGAAGAATATTCTAAAAGGCTGCAACTATGCAGGTCTATGGGGAATTGCACTAATACCCCAATACAAATACTCAACAATATCTTAGAGAATGACCGAGAAAAAAGTAAAGAGCTTTGGGTTTTGATACAAGATATTAAAAAAGCTTTTGATTCAGTAAGCTTAGAAATGTTAAAATTGTCTTTAAAGAGAATTAAACTGCTGAAAAATATTGTTAAGTTCTTGATTAACCTATATAAAGAAAGAAAAATTGAAGTGATAAAAGCCTTTGGGTACAGCAAAGTAGTAGTTGCAGAAGATGGAATTGACCAAGGAGAGGTAGTGTCACCTTTGGTATGGTGTATATACTATGACCTGCTGCTCAGAACAATACAAGAACAGAACTTGCTAGAATACTCTATAGAGATGGAGTGGTTTATGGACCTAACCATGGGAAAATGTAGAAAAGAAAAGCTGCGACAGGCGGTTCTGACGTATGCAGATGATACTACGTGGATCGCCAAATCTAAAGTAAATATAGAAAATATTCTAGCAGTTGCTAACGAGTTTTATCAGCTGAATGATATTAAATAAATAGAAAAAAGTCTGAGTTAGTAGTCCTAAATTGTAAAGATAAGGCAGCTACAATAGAAATAGGTGAAGGAAAAGATAAAGTCATGGCAGTGCAAGATTCTTAGGGGTCTGGTTTCTAAAAAACATGCGCAAAAATGTGTTAAAAAAATCATAGAACAGGAGGTTTGGGCATTAACCCACTGTATGAAGAAGAAGAAAACAACACTTACATAAATAATAAAGTGTTAATACTTAGAGCAGAGTATAAAGCACAAATAGTGATGCTGAGTAGGAATAACTGCGAACATTTGTATAGACCTTTTTTAAAATTAATTAAATTAAAAAGCGAACTTGCAGTCAATACGGCATATGGTATACTAAATCATAAAAATATTGTCGGAGTCAGCTATTCTAAAAAGAGTACATTAGCACATCATATCAGTAATCTTGCAATTAGACTTAACGATACAGAAAGGCTTGGCCAATCTATATGGATAAGGCTAAAACAAGTACAGATTTCGAACAAATATATTAGCACGATCACGAGCCTAGAACAAGAAAGACTTGACGAAATTATAGATACCCACAACATGTTTGTCAAAGTTGTTAAAGAGGCAAGGAAAATCAGTATCACATTTAGTAGTAGTGTTTGGGAAGAAAGTCTAAACGTCGCTCAATAAGGCACCGAGATAGTTAAGGTCTTAAGTGAAAGAGGAGTAAATGTTTTTTAAAAGAAAAATCGTTGCAGCTTTTTCTATTAGAACAGCTATTTGATGTAAATAGCATGTATATATTGTCATGAGAGCGTTTAAAAAACCTAAGAAACCAAAAAGGTTCAGGGAAAAAACCAATTTGGTTGGAGGAGCTAGAAGAAATGTATTTGGCAAATACAGAAACAAGAGAGTTAAGAGAAGCTTTCAAGCAGAATGAAAGAAATATTTTGGCGTTAAAACCAGAGCTAAATGTGATCATAGAAGATGGTTGAAAATTCGAATTAATAGTTTTCAAATATGGTGCAGAAACTCTGCAGATAGGCAAAGTTAGAGCCAACAAAAAACGAAAGAAAACCTATCAAATTGAGCACTGGAGAGAAAAAGAAAATGTAAAACCAGACGAGAATGAAATCGAACAATACAAAGGGTGTACACAAAATCAAGCAGAATGTACAATATTTAAAGCTTTTAAAAGTCCCAAGCGTGCATTGAATAAAAGGCTGGTCAAAAAGTGAGAAGATAGAGTCTTGTGTGAAATAAAGTGTGCTAATCTAGTATACAGACAGGGCAAAGACACAAGTAGCATTGCAAAAAGGGAACAAGAAGTACATAATGTAGTAGTAAAGCGTAAAGAAGAGGAAATAATAGATGAATGAATAGATGGAGAAAATATTAGAAAAGACCTAAAAGCCCTGAATAAGCGCATGAAAAGTTGTTCTGAGTGGTGTATCTACACAGATGGCTCCTTAACCCAAGAAGAGGTTCAAGTAGGAGTTTGCAAGAAAAGTATGGGGATTGGCTGGGTAGCATACCCAAAAAAAGTAGAGCAAGTACTTGGATTCGATACCCTCAATTCAATGGAGCCCTGTTGGACTGGCCTTCAACTATACATGAGGACGAAAGCATTTTGGGCTTTAAAACCCGAAATTAAAATTTGAAGACGAAATTGTTTTTGACCTATTTTACTTAAAAGACGAAATTATTTGATATTTTTTTTGAATAGACGAAATTATAAGGAACATATCTATATAAATTTTATTTGCTCTTCCTTATAAAAAATTTTAATTTTCTCTAATGAAGACGAAATAGGCCTTTTTCAAAAATCAATTTCGGTGGCATCACTACCTTCAACAACAAGAGCAGAGATAGCTGCGATTGCAACAGCACTTCTGGCGGTACCATGTAAAAGTAAGTTAGAGTTTTTCTCCGATAGCATAAATGCATAAGCCTAATTAAAAAAATGCGAAAGCCAAAAAGCTTAAAAGAAGAAGTTAAGATAAGCAATGGTAGCATTTTAAGACTGATACAGAAGTGTCTTGAGAAAAAGGAGATAGATTGGAAGATTTTTAAGGTTAAAGCACACACGGGAATTGAAGGAAACGAATACACAGACAAGCTAGCCAAGGAGGGTCTAAAAAGCAAAAAGTGCTTTAAAATTACTAGTAGTTGGGTTAAAGGAATAAGAATAACCACAAAATGGGAAAAGCATATAATAGATAGACCAATTAGAAAATTTGTTGAGGAAATTACAAATACAGTTTTTGATGTAGAATGGAAGGGTTTACCGGGTATTTTAGATATTTTAAAAGAGGAGGGAAATAGTATAGAAGTTGATTGGGGTAGCACATGGAATCAGTTAAATAAACTGAAGGGTCGTAATTGTAGAAGTATAAAGCAAAGCAGGGCCTGGGTCAATAGGATTAAATGTATTGACAAGGCATTGCCAGTAATAGCTTTATTACATAAAAGATATCCGGGAGTGTATGAAATCGATCGGTACATGGCTTGTCTTAGGAAATCAAAAACACAAGACCATTTAGCGGAATGTGAGATATACCAAGACCTTTGGAGAAAAATAGAATGTGAGGTTAAAGAGAAAATACTCATTAATACAGATACAAAGAAGAAGGAAGTTGACCCAGAAATCTTTAAGGCAGTTGGGAAGGTACTCTTCAGCAAGGAAGAGAACGAAAAGATTAGGAAACAGAAGTTAATAATTTAAGGCTTAGTTTCCACGAGCCCTGAGAAAGAATCGAGGGTGGAGAGACATCTCAAAAACAAAGCGTTTGAAGCTTTAAGCACGAAATTTCATGAAAGAATTTGGATACTACGATGTGAAGCCATTGCAGAGTGGGAAGAATTATGTGGAATAAAAGAAAAGAAAAGAAAAAGAAGTACAAAAAATAAAGGAGATGAAGAAAAAAAAGACGAAGAAAAAGTTACAAAGAATAGAAAAAGCAGAAGAAAGATAAAAAAGAGATGAATGAAGGTACCGTAAAAGAAACGAAGCAAGAAAAATTTCAAAAAATTTTCAACAATGCTAAGGATATAATTTATGGTTGGATCTTCGGCTTCATGAGGCTGACCTGGCTTTCAGCAGGCTGGCCTATTAAGGAAAAAAACAATTTTTTTGGTCAATCTTGACATTAGCAGGCAAGAGCTAGTTGATGAATTTTTGATGGATACCTTAGAAAGTTAAAAAGCCTAAAAAGGAGACGAATCTAGGCTGTGGCAGATCGCATTTAGGTACCTCAGTAACTGAATGAGTTTTTATTGTTAAAAAGGTGGAAAATAAAATGTTTTATAGTATTTTTATATGTAGTTTATTACTTACATCTTACACAATAAAGGCAGGATTGCCAAAAAAAAAATAAAAATAAAAATAATCAAATTAATTAGTCACATATTTATTATAAATATATAAGGGCGCTAACATTTATTATCTAATATCCATTTACTATAAGGGCTTACTTCTCCACCCCCAGGTAAGATCTATAAATAGAATTTTAGCCAATTAAATTTAACTAAGGTAAGATTTTTCTTGACCCCCCACACCCTAAAATATTACCTAATAAATATCAGTGCTCTAATTTTATATATCTATTTAGCTAAAATATATAATTATATTAAAAACTGCTTTTTAATTAGTAGACTATTCTAAACAAATTTGGTAAAAAATTTGTTGATAATTTATATTTTTTAAAATTTAAAATAGTATTATTAAATTATATTACTAGTATTTAGTATATTATCTTTTTATACAAATTTATATAATTTATAATTAAATGTTTTTAATATATATTATTGGATTAAAAAATTTTTTTTGTATTTAAAAAAAATATATATTTTAAAAAATTATAAAAAAATAAAAAAATTTATTAAATTAATTGATCTTATCTTTTATAAAATTAATTTATTTAATTTTGGCTAGAAATTATTTGATAAAATCTAGAAATTGGAATTGCCTAAAATTTCTCTTAATCATTTAATTATTTAACTGTTTAACTGTTTAATTTTGCTGCCATTAAAATAATTCTGGTCCACGACCAAAATAATTCTGCTTGAAACTATAGAGCAATTTTTAAACAGTTAAACAGTTCCAATTCCTAATAAAATTTAGGTTTAGCTAATATTCAATAATTATAAAGGTAATCTTATCCTAGACCCGGAGTTTATACTAATAACCTAAAAGGTCTATATTATGACAATTAATTTAATCCTAGACCCATATCTAATTGCTAACAAATCAAATTTAATCATATAACAAATATAAATTAGGTAGTGACCTCTTGCCATGCTGACCCCATAATCAGCCAATCAAATTCGGTCTCATGACTGATTGTTAAATTATCAAAAAAAAAAGAAAGTATCTGAACACCTCTAATCAAAATTGGTCATGTGCATCCATATTTTTATAACTCCAAAAAAAATTAAAAAATAAAAAATAAATTTAAAAAAAATTTTATTTATAATACAATTTATTTATTAAAAAAAAACAATTGCATAATAAATGTATAATGAATGCGTAATGAATATGCATAACGAAAATAATGACTTCATTAATTTATATATAACTAGCTTTAATTGTTCTTCTCTCACATACTATTTAATTCCCTTTTCAAAGTTCTTATATCTTTGCTTGTTTTTCTAATTAACTCAATTTTTAGAAAAAATGAAAAAATAAAAAATCGAAAAATTACAAGAAAAAAAATCTACAATTTGCAAGAACAAAAACAAATATACAAGTTAGTAAACCAAAAAAAAAAAGACTTACAAAACCTTTACGAAATATTTCACTACTAACGGGTTGAACATCATTCTAAAGAAAAATCCTACCTACTTACCCACATGCTACTAGTTTAAACGTATTTACAAGAAAAAAAAAGCAGATAAAAAAGTTAGTAAACCAAGTAAGAAGGAAAATTTTTTATGCCAACTGTCGCCATAGCAACCCTTATGATTAGCTAATCATTTTTAAGATCAGCAATCACATATAAACAATAATTATCCTTTTGATAATCGTTGTTTTTTTTTTATTTTTTTTTTTTTTGTGGCTTTTTTTTTTATTTTTAATTAAATAGCTTTTTTTCCTTCTTTTTAAGGGTTTCGTCGTTGGAGTCGTCGCTAGAGCCATTACTAGAGCCATCTTTAAAGTTGAGTTGTCGTTAAAACCATTGTTGAAACCTTGAATTAGAGCCTTAATACTGTCGCAAAATCGTGTTTGATTTGGCAATTAAACCCAGGATTTTGTAAGATATGTGGTTTTTTTTCTTTTGTTTTTTTTTTCTTCGTTTGAACTAATAATACTTTCTGTAGGTTTACTTCCTGAAAGGCCTAATAGTGGAAATTAGAACCGGGATCCTTTGAGATACATTTTTTTTCATTGTTTTTTTTTCTCCTTTGAACTAACTTCTTTCTTTTTTGTAAGTTTTTTTTACTAGACAACTGATAAAAATCGTGATGTTTTTGCACTTTCGTTGTTTGGTGCAAGATTTTGGGGCTTCTGTCGATTTGTGCTACTTCTTTGAAATATGTTATTGTTTTTTCTTTCATTTTTAGTTTTTTTTTTGGTTTTTTTTCTTTAAATTAACACTTACTTTTTTTTTTGTAGATTTGCGCTTCGCTAAAAAACTAATAAAAATTAGGTTTTTGTCGTTCGGTGCTATCATTTAAGGAGTATGAAAATTCTGAGCTTTTGTGTTTAGTGCTAGGTTTTCGATGTTTCAGTGCTGAGATCTAATGATGCCTGACGAATGACGAAATATACGTCATTGACGAATGATGAAACCATTCGTCAGGTAATTTCTGATTAACGAATTGACGATTGACGAAACCCCTGACGATTGACAAAACCTATGACAAATTGACGAAACCTATGCCGAAATGACGAAACCTATGACGAAATGACGAAACCTATGACGAAATGATGAAACCTATGACGAATTGACGAAACCTATGACGAATTGACAAAACCTATGACAAATTGACAAAACCTATGCCGAATTGACGAAATCAATGAAGAAACCTGAAGAGTTATATCCATACAAAATAGAGTTAATTACCGCATTTATAAAAAGTTAAGAAGTGTTTTAATAACAATAACGATAAGAGCTAAAAAAATGATGTTTTAAGGGATAATGCATAATTAATAACAGCGATAGAGAATCAATATCCCTTAGATTGTAGTAGAACACAGGCAAATTTGCCTGCGTTTTTGCACTTTTTTAGCTCTGATTTACTTTTTTAAAATACTAAAATAATTAAATAAAACTTTGTACAATTATATTTGAAAATAAGGATTACTTTTTTGCAAAATTAGTTTTTATATTATAAGAAAATAAATTATAGTTACATATAAGCTGAAAATAGATAATTTTAAGAAAAA
>QKWP01000278.1:293589-360381 GCA_003550325.1 Gigaspora rosea | reverse complement strand
ACTACTAAGCAAAAGGCCCTTTGGCAAAAACAACTTTTTGAGATTAAGCAAGGACCCACAGAAACTGTGGATGGATATGTCAACCAATTTCGTACATTACAAAAGAAAGTGGACCCAACTAGTGTTTTTCCCGCCGACTTTGTTAAACAACTTTTTATCCAAGGCTTGTGTCCTGAGTATGCAGTTAATGTTCAAGCTGCTATACCTAATACCTTGGACAATGCTATTGAAGTAGCCCTCCGCTAGGAAACTGGAAACTTAATGACCACCCCTACTACCAATACTGACTAAGTTATTCAACAACTTACAGACCAAATTACTAAACTTAGTATCAATTTAGCCAGACACAGACCACACCTACTTCCTCTTCTGTTAATTATACTGACAACCGCGCTCAAACCCCTCGAATGAAAGAACCTCCTATCTGTTATTATTGTGGACACACCGGACATTTTATTTGTGATTGTAATAGTAGAAAACAGGACCAACGACAAGGATCCAATTCTCGTCGTAATAATAATAATAATAACCGGAACAGAAATAACAACCAAAATAGGGACCGAAATGTTCACTCTTCTAATCGCTATTCCAATAACAGAAACCGTTCTCGCAGTCGCAATAATTCTCGTCCTAGAAGCCAATCTAGAGATAATAATTATAGAAGCCAAAATAATGATAACTATCACTCTTACCAAAACTCCTCTAATCGATCTCCTTCTCCTTATTATCGAAGTGTTAATTACCTTACACAAAATCAGACTCAGACACTTCTCTTACTGCTAACAAGTGGGAAACACTATTCAATAATCCATTTATCCGAGGTGCCTTGGCTACCCACTATACGAGGAAGCCAAAAATGCCAACCTTGTTCAAACTCCTGCATATACTACACCTGTCAAATGTAATGTCTTTCTTCAGAATAAACCCTACCAAGCTATTATTGATAGTGGTGCCTCAATTAGCATGATTGCTCACAAGGCAGTCAAGGAACTTGGATTGACTATTGAAAAGGCCTCTAACAGCTTTATTGTTCCTGCAGTTGGAACTTCCACTCGACCTTAAGGAATTCTAAAAGACCTGCCAATTAAAATTGATCATATCACTATTCTTCTTACTGTGGAAGTAGTAGACACTACTTCTTACTCCCTTCTTTTAGGCAATGATTGGAATCAAAAAGTTGAAGCAAACTATAACTGGAAAAATAGCTGCTATACTTTTAAATGAGGAAACAAGAAGCATACTATTCCTACTACTTATGAAAGTAACCAACCTCTACCCAGTCAACCCACTGTGACTGCACCAGATGAATTGGACCTTTATGAACCAGAATACTTGTACCCCAGAGAAGCTTATGCTTTTGATCGAGATGACTCAGACCAATCTCTCTCACCAGAAAAAAATGAATGGACCACTTATTATTCTCGCCGTAGAAACAGAAAAGCTTCTAAACAGTGTGTCTGTGGAAATTGTGGTTCTTCTGACCACCTCTTTGCAAATTGTCCTACCAACCAATGTAATCGATGCCAGGAATTTGGCCACATTGCTGTTAAATGCCCCAAACAAGCCCCAAGACACACCACCTGTCCTACTTGCCATGACTCCAACCATCTATACAGAGACTGCCCTAATAATTTCTGTAGAGGATGCAGTACTTTAGGCCATATTGAAGCTTACTGTCCTCTTGCCACTTGGAAAAGACAAAACTTGGTTTATCAGTGTGGATGCACTCTTGATCAAGTTGATAGTAATCGTCTACCTAACTATAGCACTCACCGTACCTACCATTGTTGTCAATGTAAAGTTCCTAATAGACCTGAAGTCCTTAGACTTCTTGAAGAGAAACTTGTATGCCCTGGATGCTATTCTGACTTTCACTGTGCTCTAGACCGAGAAGACCCTAGAAGTATCTATTTCTTCACCCAAGGTGAAGGACGTGGAATACTTGTTAATTGCAAAGTATGCAATAAAGCAGACACAAGGCCTAAAATGTGTCAATTAGACAGTCTTCGAGAAGAACTATGGTTTTGTGAATTAAAACATCTCTACGCATACAAGGCTAGTCAGGATATCCAGTATAATCCTAATTATAACCTTTGAACCTGAATTAAATATTATACGGAATCAACAAAGAATGCTGGTCACCAATATGAAATGAACCAGACTAGAATTTATCGACTTGCAAAGATTCTTTTGAATGAAAATGATCAAACCATCACCCAGACCTTAGAACCTCTAACCTCTGATCGCATAACTCAACCTTGGAGCTATGAGGAAATGCAACTTATTTTACAAGCCGAATCAGACCTATTATCAGAAAATGATATTGACCCTCTACAAGCAATTTTAAATGAATCCTTTGACACTAGCCACCCAGACTATGACCAGAAGTATACCCTCGCTGTACTTAGAAGAAACTTTATAGTTCCTGTTGACCTTTGCCAAGAGTATTTACATGTTAAACACCAGGACAAATTGAATGCAAATCAAGGATATTGTGATGATTGCAAACTTCCAGACCCAGAAATTTACTCTCCACCTGCTGAAGAAACTATTAAGGAAATCGATGATGGTTTACAGTTTTATCAGCTTCAACAACAAATACAACAACAAGACCAACTGATAAAACAATTACAAGCAAGAATTGAAACCTTGGAAACTACCAGCACTGCTTTATTACGCTTTTTCTAAGAAGAAGCCCAAAATACTTACCAACAGGCAAATGCCTTGGATATGCTCTGTCAAAATTTTTAAAAAATCCTAGGCAGGATCATAAACTACCTGTTGACCCAGACCAGACCCTTATACCTAGACCTGTAAATATTATTACTTTTGAACATGAAGAATATACCCTATCGACCCAGACCTCTTTAAATATTGGACCACTTAATAAAGAACAAGGCCTAGCTTTTCGAAAACTATTAGAAGAATTTGCAGACCTCTTTGCAAACGATATAACTGAGCTAGGACAAACAAACCTAGTTACTCACCGCATCTATACTAAGAATGTACACCCAATCCGCTCTCGCCCTAATTCTGTACCTCCAAATGAACAAGAATTTATACAAGAAGAAATCCAAAGAATGTTAGAGCATAAACTCATTCAACCCTCTGATAGCCCCTGGACCTCACCTGTTGTTCTAGTACGAAAGAAAAATGGCAAATTACAATTCTGTGTAGACTACAGAAAAGTAAATGCTGTCACTAAAAAGGATGCTTACCCTCTACCTCGCATTGATGAAATGCTTAATGCTCTTATAGGATGTTCTTGGTTCTCTACTCTCGATCTTGCAAGTGGATATTGGCAAGTTGCCATGGACCCCCGTGACAAAGAGAAAACTGCCTTTACTACACGATATGGAATTTATGAATTTAATGTAATGCCTTTTGGTCTTTGCAATGCTCCTGCAACCTTCCAAAGGCTAATGGATCGTATATATAAAGGAATTGCATGGAAATTTGTAATTGTATACTTAGACGATACAATTGTTTATTCTAAAACATTTGATGAACTTTTAACCCATTTAAAAAGAGTATTCAATAGAATTAAACAAGCAGGACTCAGACTTAATATAGAAAAGTGTACCTTCTGGATGCACCAACTACCTTTCCTTGGACACCTAATCTCTGCTAAGAGTATCGCCCCTGACCCTCAAAAAGTAGAAGCTGTCCAACGGATTCAACCTCCTAAAAACCTCACAGCCCTTCGATCTTTCCTTGGACTTGCAGGATACTATTGCCAATTTATTCAAAACTTTTCATCAATTGCTCTCCCTTTGAACTCTCTATTGCATAAAGATGAACCCTATCACTGGCAAGATAAACAACAAAAAGCTTTTGAAGAGTTAAAATCTAGATTTATTACTGCACCTATATTAGCATACTCAAATTTAAAGAGACATTTATACTTGCTACTGATGCTTCTTACAATAGCTTTGGAGCCACACTAAGTCGACTAGATAGATATGGGAAAGAACACCCTATTGCCTATGCTAGTAAAAGTCTGCGAAAAAAAGAAATAAATTATGCTGCAACCGAACTTGAATGCACTGCAGTTGTATGGGCCATAGAACATTTCTATAAATACCTAGGTGCTACAAAATTCATTTTAGTGACAGACCACTCAGCATTGAAATGGTTACGTACTGCTGAACCCAAAGGAAGAATTGGAAGATGGATCTTGAAGCTCCAACCATACAATTTTGGAATTATTCATAAACCAGGCCGAATTCATTCAAATGTTGATGCCCTCTCATGGTTACCGACTCAGACAACTATACCCAATAAATCCCATGAATCTTGACCAATATTATAACCTCTACAACTATTTGGACACAGACCAAATGCCAGATGAACTTACGGACCAAGAACAGAAAAGACTTATGACCCAGGCTAAATATTTTGATGTTAGACATCACCTTCTCTATAAGAAGAATAAAAGAAACCCAGACAGGCCTCTTAGAGTTATTAAATGGACAGAAGTTGAACCAGTATTATATATGATGCATAAGCACCCCACTGCTGGACATTTGGGAACAGACGCTATGTATTATAAAATATCTGACCGCTATTATTGGGATCAAATATATCGAGATATTCAAGAATATGTGAAGACTTGTAAGGAATGCAAACGAAGACAAAAAGGTCATAGAAAAGAACCCTTATACCCTATACAAATAGGAAGAGCTTTTGAACGTGTTGGAATTGACCTTGTAGGCCCTTTGCCTATAACTAAACAAAACAATCGATATATTATTGTTGCTACCGAATACCTAACACGATAGCTAGAAGCTCGTGCTGTTTCAGATGCTAGTGCTAGTACACTTGCTCAGTTTATCTTTGAGGAGATAATCTGTAGACATGGAACTCCAAAAATTATCTTATCAGACCAAGGTCGCAATTTTATTAGTGAAACAATTAGAATTCTCTGTGAGAAATTTCTTATCAAGCATAAATTCTCTTCTCCCTACTACTCTCAGACAAATGGTATGGTAAAAAGATTTAATAGAACATTGTGTGAATCACTTGCGAAAGTAAAAGGAGATGATGATTGGGATTTGTATATACCTGCTGTTCTTTTAGCATATAGGACAAAAAGACATGCTACCACAGGATATGCTCCCTTTCAACTTATATATGGGAGATATGGTACCTTACCAATCGAAGCACTTTTCCCAGTAGAACCTATAGAAATTGATGATGAAATAGACTTACAAGGAAGTATCCTCCAACGTGCTTTGATTTAATAGAGAAATTACCAAATTATAAGACTCAGGCTAGACAAAATACCGAACGATTACAGCAGAAACAAAAAGTCCGTTTTGACGCCAATACTCGAATAGAGACATTTGAAATTGGTGATAAAGTGTGGATACAAAGAAAGGAACTAGAAGCCTCTCGCTCAGCCAAATTTGAAGACAAAAGATTTGGACCTTTCCTTATCCATGAGAAATTAGACAATGGTGCTTATAAATTACAGACAATAGAAGAAAAAATTTTGCAAAAATACTATAATAGTGATTGTCTTGCTAAATATCACAAGCCACAAACATGGGAACCAGTAGTTGTTATTGATTCTCCTGGAAATTTCTAGAAGAAATTTGATCTACAAGGGGATGAAACACACAATTTAATTCATAAAACCTCAAAATGTATTTATACAACTACCCCTTTTGGAATTTTCCCAAACATGACCACCCCTACATTGCAACCTCAAACCTTGTTAGCCCTTCAGTACCTTTTTCAGACATGGAAACAAGATAATGTCGTCCAAAATTATGCATTGTGGATTACATCACAATGTGTATGGTTATGTGATAATAATGATACCACTCAGACTATTGACCTTATTAATATAATTACCTCTTTCCTTGAGCCAGACTCAAATAATTTTCTGAACACTTTAGAAAACACAAAACAATTAGAAATTAATTTACCAGAAGTAAATGACACAGAGAAAATAAACCCAAACTTAAAATCAGAAGACATACAAGAAGAAACATTAACAGTTCCAATTGCTAATCAAGAAGAAGTCACTCCTGCTCCATTACCTGAAAAATTAACCAAGATTGTGCAGAATATTATCCAACCTTGTGGACCTCTAACTCAGACCTCTATTCCTCCATATACTAAAATAACATATCAAGAGAAATTGCAGAAAATTCTTAAACGAATTAAAACTCGAACTAGAAACAGACAAGACCAAACTAAGCTGCTCGAAGCTTATTATTATCTTGGTAACCTTATAGACAAGTACCCTGATGCTCATGAAGATATTCAATCAATAATTGAGAAGACTCAAGGAGAAAGAAGAGCCCGAGACACATGGAAGTGTGCCAGACGGATGAAATTGCTTTTCTCTAATCGACCTCTAGAAAATATCTCTCGAACAACCTATATTACTTATACAATGATTACGAGGTTAACTGATGCCGAACTTTCTCAAGTCCTTCCCCAAATTAGAACTCACGGAGTTCGTTCTTAAAGGGGAGAGTAATGTTATAGAATAGGTTTTAATTTTGGTAGAAATTAGTTTGAAAATTAGAACTTAATAAGGAAATTTTGTAATAACTGTATTTAGTAATAGTGATATGCGAAATTGATGTGCAATGACACTCAATGACGCTTAGCGACGCTTAACGACGCTTAGCGACGCTTAATGACGCTTAGCGACGCTTAATGACGCTTAGTGACGCTTAACGACGCTTAGCGACGCTTAACGACGCTTAGCGACGCTTAGCTCAATAGATATATAAACCCACCTTATTTCCCTTAGTTTTAGACAGATCCAGACATTGTATTTTATCTTTACCTTTATATTTATTATCCTCCTCTCTTATTATTAATAAACTCTTGGGATTTCTAAGGAACAGACACCTTGGAATAGCCCTCTTGTTAAATTAATAAACTGTCTATTATCTCTTGTTGTTTTATACCGAACTGCCTCAGAGAAGTGTGTAGTTTTTTACAGACATAAAAGAAACTATACTTCCCTCTTGCACACCGCTTCACGCCCAAAGTAAGGGATCTCAGAAGCTGTGTGATTGTTACTCTATCAGAATTAAAGAAGGCTTCCGGTACTGTAACAATATGTATTATTTTAAAAAATTATTAAAAAGGTTAGATTTTTAAATTGTGTATTTGTATATTAAAATTCTATATGTAAAAGTTTAATTTGCATATTTCTGAAATTTAATCTATGTATGCTGCACCTACTGTGCCGATCCAATTTACATCATTGCGTGCATCTTGTTAATTTTAAGGTGCAGAAAATTTTTTTAATGTGCGCTTCGCCTTCTCGCACATTAATTTCCAACACTGTCCACTATCTGGGAGTATGCAGATTCCACAAAATACGGCGTTTTAACCCACCTAATATCATTGCTTAAAATTTGATCCAAATGATGAATGTTGTTTTGATTAACATGAAACTTACAAAATCACGATTTTTAAAAAGAAAAATAGCCCAAGATTTTCCTTTCATTTATTAGCCTATTCAAAAACTTTATTTAATCATGTAAGTATTGAATTTGTTCATATTTAAATTGTAACAACTGATAAATATTTTAAAATGCGCTATATTTAAATTCAAATATTTAAGACAGATTTATATTCAAGTTTGGTTTTTTAAATATAAGACGTACTTTGTAGTTTAAAATCTTTAAGTTATTTTTTGTATAAAGAATTTATGACTTGCCTATTTTTAGCTCATGTATTATTGGTCTTTTATTTTAATATTTTCATAGTTTCTTTACCCTTTAAAGTATAAAAGTTTACGAACTTTGTTATGTTTAATATTAAATTTAGAAATTTTTAAAATAATAAAAACTTTTTAGAACTATGATGAGCACTCAAATGGATTTCTTTTACTATTTTGTAATAATTTAGTAGCGATTTCATCTTTTGATAAGATGAACGAGGTAGGTTGTGCTACATAAGTTATAATTTTAAATTACATGTAATTTTACTTAAGTTTCAGAAAATTAAATTTTGTGTAATTTTCATGCGTTATACATAAAGTACCAGATTTACAAAAGTTCGGCCAGTATTATTGTATCATTTTGATTTGAATGTACGACCCGAATTGTAACTCTTAAATCGTGATCTCAGAAACTAAATGTCATGTGCAGTATAGTTGATGGTAAAATTAATTTTACAAAATAATACAGTTACGGTACATGTCGTATTTTTTGCCGTAATTGTTGTGAGCCGTAATGCTGTAATGCCGTAATGCAGAAATACTATATCTGATATTACTGTTTGTTGAAATGCTGTACTGGCATTATGTACTTTCCTTTAAATAATATGCTAATAATTTGTTTCTGTCAACTTGTTGATTTAGTACATGTAACGACTATAAAAAAACTATGAAAAAAGGGTTTGTCAGGTTAGATTTTATTTTGACTTAAAATTTATTTTTTTAGCCCATTAGGCTATCTATAAGTCATTGTTTGAGAACAGCTTTAGCGAGCTAATGACAATAATATGTTAGTGATAGACACCACGCGTGATCAACACGTAATCCAGCATGTAATGATTGCGATTTTTTTGGATCCCGCACGGATATATTGTATAATTTGGGCAGTGACATAAATCAGGCCAGGCTCCGAAATATTCCGAGGGTGAAATAAAATTTTGACCATTCCGAAATATGCTATCCCAGCCAGTGTTGGAATTTCAGACTCAAACTCTGTAGAGTATAATAGCTACAAGTGTTCTCAAACAATTGGTTATTGTTCTTACTTATGCTTGCTAAAAAAAAAAAAAGAAAAGAAAAAAAAAATAATATAATGTTATAAATATGAAGTATAACCTCAAATAAGTAGTTATCGTTGCAAATTGAATCTCATCCATAAAAATTAAATAAGAATTGCTATCAGTTTTTGATTTGGTGTGAAATTATATAGCTAATTATTATATACTTATGAGAACAATATTATTATTTTACTGTTCTCAAAAAATTTTTTAATAGTGAACAGTAAAAAATTTATACTGTTCACAAATTTATAATAGTATTCTCATGAGAACTCTGAGAACACTAATTTCCAACAATGTTGTCATGGGACACAGACACGGACAGCAGACAGGATTTTTTTGTCGGCGAATCAACACGTGATCATCATCCAATAAAATTCTTTGTATCCTCCGTAAATTATCATCATTTTTTACATAACCCAAACCAAGGGTCTATATAATTCCGCAATTTGATGGGTTTACCCCGGACATAGTAGGGACAAAGTTAAAATTTAGTGGGACATTGTCCATGTACAATATTGTGTTGGGACATTATTGCGGACATGTCCCGGACTGTCTGCGTCCCTGTAAAATTGGCGGGACAATGTCCGTGTACAGCACTGTGCTATCATGCGAATCACGTGCAGATATTTGGAAAATATCATTACTACAGTATGTATAGATTAACTTATATAAATGTGTATAAATATTTAATGATTGTTAACGTGAAAAGCATTAAGAAGTATGATTAATGACTAGTGATACGGGTTGACCTCGGCCCATCAGCCGGGCGGGCAGATGGGTCGGCCCTTGGCCCATATCCCTGCAGGCCAGCCCGGCCGGAATATAGTTAAATTTTTTCGCCTGATAGAATTTCATTGTATAACTTATAATTATTAGTTAAATCATGCGTAGAACATTCTTAAATTAGTGCTTGCAGTTGATAATCATTTGTTCGAATAGTCGACTTTTCTAGTCGATATTTATAAATTCAACTAGTCAATTGGGAGTTCTGATTGCATGTTCTTTTAAGCACTGATTATCGAATAAGTTAGTAAACCACCATCATACATTATCACTTTTATTTCTAACTATGAGAAAATAACTCGGTAGATCACCGGCCATAAGAGGCCCTCTTCTTATTCGCAGATATAGTAGATCCTCTATATATAATTTATATGTATGTGTGCTTGTGTTGATCATTATATCGACTAACTAAAGTCAACTACTATCATTATCTCAAACATCTCCATAGTGTAATTTTTTAGTAATCGAAATATTGCACAAGTATTGTGATGTAATTCTAACTATTTTCATATTGAGAAGATCAAACTATAAGACTATTTTGCATTCTTGTTTGAAAGATTTTTTAACAATATGATCGGCCTGGTCGTCCGGGCCGATTAATTTTGGCAGCCGGGTCGGCCCGAGAATTTGGCATCGGCCCGTATCACTATTCATGAGTCATTATTAATGACTTATGAAACTTTCTATTTTTTCACTTCAGCACTTAGGTATAACAGTTATAATTACTAATATGCTCTTACATAATTAAATTCATTACTTTCGTAATCGTCAAACAATGTACAGAAATAAAGAGCCAAACCATTTTTTTAAATATATAATCTATTGTCATATGCGAAGGCTCTAAGTTGAAATTCTTTCGTGCAATCATCAGTATCCTTATTTACACTTGTCATCTTTGTTGTTCCACATTATAGACATTTTACTTTGTTTTGTCATATTCATAATAATATGCACATTTCCATATTTAAGTTCCCTTTGTAATCATAAAGTATTTTTATTTCACACTTTAAAAATAACTTTTATGCTTACCGACTAAATTAATGGGAATGAAATGCTTGTATGGCAAATAATTTTATTAATGAGGGGCATTGCGCGGCATTACGACATTACGTCATTACGTCATTACGACATTACGGCATTGCGGCATTACGGCATATAATATTTATTGGTTAAATGCCGTAATTGCCGTAATTAGTAATTCTACCACCAACTATACATATGCAGTACATAGATTTAAATTTGCGCATATATCGGGATCTCCGATATATAACGCGCGCATATAAATTTTTTTTTTTGTGCATGTTTTTTTTTTTTTTTGCATTTAAATTTATAACACTGGTCATATGTTCAAAATTACAATTACATGAAATTTCAATTCACGCCAAATTACACAAACTACGTAAAATTACTGTAATTTTACATCCCTAGAACGAGGATTATGTAAAATGAGCAACTCTGTTTCAAGGACGTGTAGATTTTCTGATTTGCTGTGATCGAGACAAATCGCAAAAAGCACGTGGTTACTGTGATTTTCTGTGATCGAAGCAAGTCGCAAAAAGCATGTGGTTTACTGCGATTTGCTTCGATTACAGAAAAATATATTTTCGAGCATACTAAATTAGTTATGATGACAATTTTAAAGATAAAATCATTATAGTATTCTGTTTAGCGAAGTATAATAAATTACTATAAAATAATAATATAAAAATTATGTGTTTTATTTTTTTCATATCATATTATGGGTTCAAAGCGAGTTTCATTAGACAGCCGAGCATTAGAATTTAAAGAGGATTTTGTAAAGGACAGTAATAAGCCAATGACCGATTCTGTCATTATAATGTTGACCAAGAATCTTTTAACGGTTCAAATAAATAATATTTTATACTTTAACGGTTCAAACAAAACTACTTGCATGTAAAAAATCAATTTAAATTTTTTAGTGTTAGTTTTTTTTAAAAAAAAAAAAAAAATCGCAAGTTTTTTACTAGATAAATTTTTAAATTTTATTATATAAATAGATCAAATCAGAATTGACAATGGGCCAATGGAGCTCAATGGTTGTGCGAATGAAGCTCAAAAAACTAGTATCCATTTGCTCCATTCAGAGCTCCATTGGCTCCATTCGCAGCTCCATTGGGCTCCATTGCCAACCCTGGATCAAGTTATAAATTCGTACATTATTATTAATCAACAGTAAATCAAATAAATAATTTTTATCACAAATTCCACAGATCGCTGCTCTGTTTAGAAAATATTATTCACAAATAAAAATTTCATATAATATTACTGATCATATCAATATTTATTTTCGGTGAATGAATTTAAGCACCATATGTATGATTTTGGTGGTGATACTAGATGTGCTGCGGTATTGCACCAAAAATTAACACCCTTACAATTTTATTACTCCTGCTAGTGATCAATTAATTCGCCAAATCTGAATCCGAAATAGGGGCATTTAAATTTCAGAAATTTCGTAAACGTCCGCCAAAATCCAAATTTATACTCAATCTGAATTGTCCGAAACTAAAATTCTGAGTCAGAATCAGAATCCTAAATCAGGTATGTCATATTACGTAATCACTGCTTGAATTTACAAATCATGATTTTGAAAAGAAAAATTAATTACCCAAGATTTGTTTATATATTCAAATTTTCAAAGAATTTATTTAATCATCGTAAATATTGAATCAAATTACATTTAAATTGGTATTATTCGACAGGCCGATTGATATAAAAACTGTCGCTAAATGGAAACAAACATTTCTTAATTCAGCTTTAAAAAATCTTATAGTTTGGGTTGCAGAAAGATTCACCACTACATTACCTTATAAAAAAAGGGATAATCTAAGATTGTTAGGAATTGTTCTAAATATTCAGAACTGAGTCGATTTTTCCGCCTACTGCGCACTAACAAAAAAAATTCCTTGCAAAATTTTGGTATAGAATAAGCTTCCTTGGTCATTACCCTAACCCTAACATAAAGTTTTATGACTTTAAAAATATTGCGCATATTAGATGCAATACGGCCCGGCTACAAAAAAGTTAATTCATACAAATATATACTGATAGCAACGTTACAATAATCTGAATTTAGAGTTTGAAACCGATTTAATTTTATGCTAAACCGATTAAAACCGGTTCCAAACTCTATCAGAATTTACATAGTCAGAAGAGTCTTGTCTTCTAAAAACAAAAGATAAGAGTGAATAGTTTGAAGAAGGTTAAAAAGGCAAATTAAAGGATTTAATTAAGATTTACATACACCTATTTATCGACGATCTTCCTAACAATGTTAGCACATGACCACGTCATACGTAACAGGTCAAATCCAGTTCTCATGTTTTCATATCTTTAGATTTTGTAAATGTTCTCTATGAAAAATAATTTGAAACGTAATACTCGAAAAATATGCTCTATATAAGTATGAATAATGCAGGTGGAATTAACAATTAGAAATCGAGCAAAGTTCCGAAAAGAAAATAAAAGATGAGAAAGGTTGGGACAAAAATTTGAATAAATGTCCGATATAATGTTTTGATCCGTAATCTGTTAATCCGAATGGATTCGATAATTTGGATTAAATATGGATATTCTTATCCGTAAATTTTAACGGATAGATCCGTAATATTTATCGTATTAAAGATATGGGTTGTAAAAACAAAACAAACAACTTTTTGCAATGACTAAATCTTATACGTGAATCATGTTATAAGAAATAAACCAGTCAATTTGTAATAAATACTCCGTGATATTGATATAGCGATTGGTGTATTTTTTTTAAAAAAAATCTTTTTCATCGTCACTTAGTTCTTTACTAGTGCTAAATATTATTATTATTACTAGGGGTGGAGAAGTTTGGTTTAATATATGCAGCTACTGCATAAATTAAACTAAAATCCAAACCAATCCAAGCTTCCCCATCTCTAATGATTACGTATAATAATACTACCGGATACCTACCCACTATGTACTAGTTATATATGCATCTCAAATTTTTACACTATGCGATGTAAACTCTCGGTCATGTACTATACCTGGGTCTTGTATCCGGCGATTTACGTTAATAATAATAATAAATAAATAATAAATAATAATCATAATAATAATAATAATAATAATAATATTATTATTATTATTATTATGATTATTATTTATTATTTATTTATTATTATTATTGTTATATTATTATTATTATTATTTAATCCGAAATTCACTAATTGAATTTGGATTAGTCCAGATTCGAATTATCAACCGGCTTAATTAAAGAGAGACCGAATTTAATCCGAATAACCCTTAAAAAATAGGATCGAAACACTAGTCTGATATTTTCCGAAATAAGATTTTTTTTAAAAAAAATAGGAAATAAATTTTACTATTGAGAACAAAATAAATTTCTGAGAACATTAAATTCATAAATTTGTTCTCATGAGAATATAAATATCAAAATAGATTTCTTACGGGTTCGTATTATTTCGCCGACAATCACTTCACCGACATAACATTTTACCGACAAATACTCACCGACAAGTTCATTTTACCGACAAGTTTTTTTTCAAAAAGCACCCTAACTTTAGCCCTAATTCTACCTAATTCTACCCTGACCCTAACGACAATGACCAGAATTACTTTGTCGGTGAAATGAGCTTCGGTGAAATAAACTGTCGGTAAAATGAACGTGTTGGTGAATAATTGTCGGTGAACGGTGAAGTGATTGTCGATTAATTGATTGCCACCCATTTCATTTCACACTAGTCATACCGCCGAGTCTATGGACAGTTCTTAGTGGACAGGGTCACGGGGTAAAAGTGACATTTCCGAAACTACTGTAAAAATCGTACGTTGTGATGGTGGAACAGGCTGATGTATTTCGGTTGAAAGGCCACATTAATAACAATCCAACACCTAACACTAATTAAATACTACCCTAATACTACCCTAATATGGAAGGCAATGATAGAAGTGTGCGTTGAGTTTGGACCGAAGTGGATTAGAGATCCAGAACGTCACGAAACTCTGAGCTAGAATCACGAGATTGTGTTTATTTATTAATCTGGGGATTATTAAAGAGCGACACTTTTAGATTTCTAACTCTGAGTTTGTTCGTTATTTGTGAATTTGGTCTTTATTGAAGATGAAAAGTAGTGGTTTTATACTTTTCAACAATTAGAGTGTACATTTGAATAGATCGAATAAAAGGCACAATTCACGAAAAGACACTTATGGAATATATTCCAAATATGCCACCAATGTGATAAATGCCACAAATGGAACAAATGGAACAAATGGAATAAATGCCATATGTGCGAAATGTGCAACTGAAAAGGAAGTAAATTATTTTTTCTTTTCGTTCCACCATTTTTAGCAATCCATACTAACAGATCTATGCTAAATAAGTGGAAAAATAAAATAAGATTGGATCGGGAAAACACCTCGAAGTCTGTTACAACATCGTACGTACGTACCTCGAAAACAGAAGGCGCATGAAACTTATCAGCCGTAGGTCATTAATCCATGGAAACCCAAGTGAGTCGTAATATATGAGAGCTTGGTATAACTGCAGATGCTTGAGCCTCTCTATTATAGTCTGTTAAAAGGTCATAACCTAGGTATGGTTGGCGATGACACTTTATGTGCGAGGAAGAGGCACATAAAAATATTAACCATATCCGCCGATTTGGTTTGAAAATTAGCCAATCATGGTTAAAAAATATTTATCATTAAAATTTATTACAAAACGAGTTTTTTTTAAAACTTATTTCGAATCCATAATCAAGTGTATAAAATATTTTAATATCTACATGTTCGATTATTAGCCGAAAGTAAGTTAAAAAGGCCGTTTTTCTGAAAATTTGCTTCCGAATTTACCCTTACCCATTATTCAACCAATCGTTCAATGACTTCACTACCTGAAAATACTCGAACACTTCAACAACTAGTGATAGTGCTTCTTTTACAGATTAGCGTAGCTGTTTTTTTTTCAAAAAAATATTCCTTGCTTATTTATCTTATATAGAGGCCAAAAAAAACGTTTTTATTGAATGTTTCGTTAGCTTAATGGCAAAGGTTTGTGTAACAGTTTATCGAAAAATGATCCCAGTCGGTGGATATGCTTATGATAATTCTCACATTGACCAAATCTCCATAGTCACGCCTCCCTAAATCCCACTTATTCTGTGTTAGCTCATTCTTGTGGTAGCATCGTCCATTTTCACTCCGTAACAACAGTATCGACAGTGCAAAGTCACGTGATACTGCTAAAAATCATTTAAGGGAAAAATATACCAACACAGCATGCACTGTACAGCAACAATCCTAATAAAATTGACAAATTTGAATGAAGTTATTATAACAACCAAGTTCGATGAATCTTTTTCTTTTTTTTATTTTCTTTTTTCTTTCTTTCTTTCTTTTTTTTTTTTTTGAATTTGTAGAATTCAACTAAATAGAACTCCATTGAATTTGGCTTGGTGGTTGTCGAGATATCTTCGATCAAAGTTTGAAAAAAATTCAACCCGCCTCAAAATAGAAGCTGCGCTAAATTTTTTTTTTAATTTTGAACAAAGATATCTTGACAATCACCAAGCCAAATTATTAAACTTTTTTATTTAAATTCTACAAATCTGTATAATTAAAAAGTTCATCGAATTTAGTTTGCTGGTTGTCGAGATTTCTTGTTCAAAGTTAGCGCAACTTCTATTTTAATGGATGATTTGAATTTTTTTCAAATTTTAATCGAAGGTATCTCGACAACTACCAAACCAAATTCGATGACTTTTTTTTTTATTGAATTTTAAACCTGTAGAATATGAATAAAAAAAGTTTATCAGATTCGACTTGGTGGTTGACGAAATATCTTTGTTCAAAGTAAGAAAAAATTTTAGCGCAATTTCTGAATACAACTACCAAACCAAATTCGGTAAATTTTTTTTATTTTGAATTTCTACAGATTTGTAGAATTAAAAAATTCATCTAATTTGGCTTAGTGTTCAAATTTGTCTCACCATGTTGATCGTTGTTGTGCAGATAAGGGGGGGGGGATAAGTAAGTATGCTGTGTCCCATTAACTACTCACGTGATTTAACTGTCCTCAAATTTGATCTCAAAAAAATGTCTTCAAAATTACAAATTACATTGAAAAGCTAAATTCCAAAATTACGTAAAATTACGCAAAATACTGTAATTTTACATCCCTAGAACTAAATCCTATTCTTGTAATAACACCAAACAGAGCATGAATTAACCTGTATGGTTGGCCTGCATACTATGCTGTAATGGCTTAATGGATACATTTGCAACCTATTATCTCGCACGAACCAACGCAGAAATAAAACTCATGTTGCATATATTCTAAGGGGTTAAGTAATCTATTTGACGTAATGTAATAAAATCTGCAATAATAATTTGGCACCAAATGCTTCTACTATATCAGCTTGCCTTCGTCTAAACCATCAAAATATTCCACAAGATTCTTGGCACAGCATGGATTTTGTCCAAGATCGGAAGGTAATATTTGTCCAAAGATCGGAAGGTAATATTTTGTCTAAAGATCGGAGGGTAATATTTTTCCAAAGATCGGAAGATAATATTTTGTCCAAAGATCGGAAGGTAATGTTTTGCAATATGAAGGCAATAATAAAATTCTGAGATCTTATATTTCATTTATATCTCAGATCTTGGATTGTCTAAAAGGACAAATGAAAATTATTCAGAAGATGGTATTTTTGGAGTCTGCCTTATGCCGCCGCTCCATAGATTCTATCGGGACAAAACTTTACAAAAGAAATCGATATTTATGGCTTCGAAGTCATTATGGAAATGTCAACTGGACAAAACCTTTCTTTGTCATCCATTTGATCCTAGTCTTTCATTAGATATATGTAGAGGATTGCGATCTGAATTGTCACCTGGATCTTCAGATTGCTATAATGAATTACAGTAGCTAATCAATGGATAAATGATCCACAAAAATGACTACCGTTTTTAAAGCTTGGAATAAAATTTGCTAATTGAATAAGATTATGAAGAATTCAGATGAATTCAAATAAAATCATAAAGAATAATATTATGAAGGATTCAGATAGTACAAATGAAATCCATCTAGATTTTCAGGTATACTAGAGTATGTAATTGGTAGTGTAAGAAAGGTGAGGTTGTTTTTGTCGATGCAAAGATATTTAAGAGCTTTTTGTTTAATAGAGGAGTTGCCTTTCTTTTCGCTATTGTTCACCTTGTAGTAAAGGTTGGCTCTATCACCCAGATTTTTTTTCTCGGTCACTCATTAACTAAGAGAAATGCAAAGCCTTTATTTTTGGTGATTAGGCTTCGGAGTTGCAATAGCAGTGCAAGGACCTCATATTGGTGATTAGGATCCACGGTTACAGTAGTAGTACAAGGATCTCATCTTTGATGATTAAGCTCCGTGACTATGATAGCAGCTATAGATAAGTAACAATACTTACGTCGTTATGTAATGCTATTTAATTGATTTCTCGTTACAGTTAAGTGAAACTTTTCTTAGCTACATTTCACCATGCGAAGACATAATAATATATTAGCTTTATTAGATTATGGTGTGTTTTCTTATTATTCATAAATAAAGATTCTGGTGAAACAAAATTAGAATGGTGAAATAGTTTCACCACTATTGGTGAAACTGGGTGTTGAATTAGTGAAATTGGTGAAACTGATTTTACCAGCATAAATATCTGATCTGCAATTTGTTATAAGATGAATGATTAGTTTTGTTTTCTATATATGTTTTTTTTTTCTTTCGTATAATAAAAATTACCTGATTGAGCAATAATAGTGACCATTATCAAATCATTTTAATTACAAATAATCGCCATTTTTATGAAATAAACCAGTGAGATACAAACCATAACTTTTTTTGATAAGTGGCACTCAACCATTACTTTATATAAAAAAAAAAGAATCAACAATATTTAATATTAGGAGCTTTTAAAACAAATAATCGATACCTTGATATGAATATAATAATTCCATAAATTTATTCCATTGCTATTCAATAAAAACTTAAATAGAAATCAAAACAACAGATGTTGGCTTTGGCAACTCGAGAAACACAGAAAAAAAAAAAAATAGAAAGTGTATGCCTGGACATTTAATTCTACAAATGATGTCGTCAATTGTGATCATAATTCTACTTGTTGGCAAAACCTGGACAAATTATAACAAATTGAATCAACAAAGTACTTAAAATTTTGTAGATATATTATTAAATATATATATATATTTAATTTTAAAGTTTTTAAGATATATGAGTTTGGCCAGAGTTTGAGATTTGGGCGTGTCCAAATCCAAACTATAATAGTTTTGCCAACATGTACTGTATAGTCATAATAGATTTTAATCAATTTATTGAAATGCTTTTTTTAAATAGATTTATTTCAAATAATCGATTTTTAACTTTCAACCTTAATACCGAATGATTGCGATTCTAATCAATAGAAATGTTTTTTTAATTATAATTTTAATCAATTATCAATTATGTTGATTTCTTGGCAATCTACAGTATATCGTTGGTAATCTGCAGAGAGATATTGTTTATCGATTACAGTACAACTTTTATTTTGTCAATCGATTACAACTTTATTTGTCAATCGATTGGCAACTTAAAAATTTCCTGATGCAGTTTATTTGTATATTAAACCAAAAATTATTAAATAATACATATAATGTTATTGCAGTAAATATCATCTTTACGATTATTGAGTAACCCATGACATCTAACATTGCATGTGAACTTAAAACTCGGTCCCAAGACTGACTCGGGGCCGAATCTAAATTAAAACTCAGTTTCATGGGGTTGAGGTATACTGTACTTAGTGTTGAGCTAAATTAATCACTAAAATCAAAAGAACATATTAAAAGTATAATTGATAATCTACATAAAACTGGTATATGCCAAATCGGGATTATTTTTACAACAATATAGACTTGGTATTCCACAACAGTATAAAACTGGTAAAAAAAGAAAGCCAGAATAGAGGCAGCATAGAGCAAGCCATATAAAAATTTATGTGATATGTCATGAGAAACTTTCGTTTCTAGCCAAAGATAATTAAAAATAGTTAAAATGATTTCAATGTATATACTTTACTATTTTTATTATTTTTATTATTTTTTATATATTATTCCGTATTTTTGACATAATTATATGTTAGAGAACTAACACGTGAACAATGGAATAGGTTTACTTATTATGCTTGTGCTAATAAGGTTAAGTTCGAAACCTATGATAAGTTAAGTAGGTTCTGAAAACCCGGTTGGAATGCATTTTTTGATTACGTAAATACATTGTGAGGGAACTGCTTGCGTGTTTGCTAAAAAAAAAAAAAAAAAAAAAAAACATAGATGCCTATACCTAGTCCTAATTTGGATATTTTGCTTTACAGAATAACAAACTAATATAGTTAGATAACTTGATCGGATGATCCGGAACGCGAATTCCGATAAAGCCAATAATTATACATTCTATATAAATGGAATCTAAAAATTTCACTGAAAAATAATAATCATCAATCTTCATATCTATTTCTATTTACGTACGTATACGGTTCTTAAAGTTAAGTATGTGATGCAGAAATGCTAAGTGTATCATTTTCTTTTAAGCGTTAAACTTACACAACCTGATGTAAAGAAATTTCTGGACTACAAACAATATTACAATATTTGTAAATGTTATACAGTAGTTTTTTTTTAATAGCTATATATATAACACAAAAATATGGCCTGATATTTTGTGAGTTGTTTAATTGTTTCAGATATTTTTGTCAACAATACTTTGTTTTTAAAATTGATGTTTTTTTTATTCTATATATATATATACTTGTTAGGGGAAAATTTGATAATAAAAACATATAATAATATTATAATAATATTATAATAATATTATAATAATATTATAATAATATTATAATAATATATAATACCATCATAGAAAGATGAACGATTCGTTCAATTTGATCAATTTGATCTCAGAATTTCACATAGTTCCGTAAAAAGTACGTACGTACGTACTTATATATTCACGCGCGTAATCGGGGACAATAAAGTACAGAGCGTACAAATTACATAAAAAATTTATCCCAATAACAAAGAATATTCAATTAAAGTTTAGATATTTTTATCAACAGTTACGTAATTGGAGTAACCAAACATAGAAACCTTGTATATGAGTTATGTTAAGTTGCATGCATGAATTAATGCAATATGAACGAATGTTATGCATCTCATGTGAGACTGAAATGACTAATTGCCTTCCTAGATAACAAAAATTAATAAATTATTCCTAATATAGAATTGAATAATTGATTTAAAGTACTTGTTTAAGTCAAAATCATACGTTATGTATATATGAAAACTTTTTACAGGCAAATATCAGTATTATTAATAAATTCGGACCATGCCCTAATATTATATATAATATGTTAAATTACATTAATATTACACATTGATATTAGATTAATATTACACATTTAATATTATAATAGATTAATATTATAACATTAATATTAGACTAATATTACACACATTAATATTAGATTAATATTACTCATTAAAATTCATATTAGATTAAATATTACATTATTTTAACAAAATAATTATTAGAGAAAAAGTAATTTCCTACCAAAAATATACCTTTTGTTTTTCTGCATGTATTTAAAAATAACAAATTCTAAAATTATAATCCACTAGAATTTTTTCAAGGAGATCAATTTATCACACCGAGACAATAGCTTTCCACTAAAGGTAAAATCTTTCTATTTTCAAATATACACGGAATCTTATATTTGGAAAAAAGTTTCTCCTTTAAATGTTTAAAAAAAAAAAAAAAGCTTTTGTTTTCTTTGTCATTGTTTTCACTTCGTATAGGGTAAAGGTTGTACGTGACGACATTTTAATGATATTTTAAATCTAGATTATAAATATATTAAATTCCAATACATAATACGAATGATAATCATCAGTTCTTTAGAAAACAAGGATTTTTAAGATAGGAATTGTAGATATAAAAAAATATTGATCGATAAAAAATATGCATATATGCATGTACGCATATATGCACAATTACAATTTTAGGCATCGAGAAGATTTGATTAATTGTTTCGTTGATTGGTTTTAAATCTTTTTGATGACCAAATTGTTTCGTAATGTTTTGATAGTTTGAAAGGTTTCATTTCTTTGTCATATTTTAGTTACTACTTTGAAAAAAAAAAAATTTTTTTTTAAGAATTAAAAGTGGATTAAAGATTTGTAATAGCAATTCCGTTTTGGGGATTGGTAGTATGTAAAAAGTATGTAAAAAGTATGTAAAAAAGATTCTAAATTCAACATCAAAAGTTCTAATTCAGTTCTAATTCACGTAATTTATAATATGTAAATTCAGTATTTGTTAAAAGTCCTTATTAATTTTTTGTTTATTATGCAATAATAAGGTCATAATAGAAAATAGATGTTCTAATTGTTTGTTAAATGAACTCTCTGAAAGAATTCCAAATCTTTTAACAGCTTCTCAACACGTTTTAAATAACTTCTTAATTTAGTAGAAATTAGAAAATTCTTTCAAGATATTTTCAAGATATTTTCAAGATATTTTTTTAGGATATGTTTTTAGAAATCAATAAAAAATAAAGCTTCAATGCCTTTACTTTGTTTAACCATATGGAAATAAGAAAATGTGAAAAAAAAATTTTTGTTCTATTTTTACTTTAATGCAATATGACAAATTTCGAAAAGATTTTCACGTAAAGATATGCCAAACGAACATCTGATCACCAAGACTTAATAACACTTTAGCTGCATAAAGCATCATTACGTCATTATCATGCATAAAAAAGATTCTTTTTTCGAATGCGACAATCCACAAGGTTGCTTTTATTTCGTAAGAGAATTGTAATCATTGTTATCTATACCAATGCATATGTTTCAGTAAATAACTAGAATTTTTTTTCTTTTTTTTTTTTTTTTTTTGAATTAATGTTTAAGAATTTATCAAATTGGCATTTCAATTGATAGATGCATTTGGTAAAGCAAAGAATCACGTTAAGGTCATCAGGTTTTGCAAGTATATTAAATTTACACATCCATGCGTATTTCCGTGTAACCGTAACAAGTATAAATATTTCTATGATACACCTTTTCCACCAAAAATTACTTCATAAACTCCGTGAAGTTCAAAACATAAGAAAAAAAAAAAAAAAAAAAAAAAAAAAAAAAAAAAAAAAAAAAAGAAAAAAAAACAAAAATAAAAAAAAAAAAAATAAAATGGCATCTGTAACTAAGAAATCAAGACGTGGTAGAAAGGCATACATAACACCAGAAAAGACAGACACAACTGGACAATGCCATTTTATGATAGTGAGGAGAGTTCCAGATATTACCAAGAATAAAAAGAAAAATAGTTGTCGTAATTGTGATATAAGTGACGAATACGTTAATATTCTTTCAGAAAGAATAAATAAAATCGAACATTTAATAAACGATCTTGAAAAAAATGTCAAAAAACTTGAAACAAGGCAATTAAACATAAACGACGCTAATGATATAGATTTTTCAAGTATGGACACTGATTCCTTGATTAAATTCACTGAACGTTTTGTACCATCTACGCCTAATAATCAAAACGACGTAATGATCAATCAAACTGTTACTCCACAGTTTTTCAACCCTGTGCCTTTTGATATAAGGTCTTACCAATATTATCAAAATTAGATATTTTCAAAATTTTCAAACAAAAAAAATTCGAACACAACTTAATTCATGTAATATTCATGTAATATTCATATAGATAAGCTTTTAACATATGTATTTATTATTACAATTTATGGTTAAGATGAGTTTGTACAGCCGGATTATTCAAATATTCGGGTATATCATATAAATAAATATAGATTCATGTTTTTTTTTTATTATTATTTTACACATTATATATAAATATATATAAATATATATAAAATATCAAATAATTATTATTATCAAAAAAAAAAATCTAAGACAATGTAATAGTAATTATCATAACTAGTTACTTACAGTTACAGTAATTAACAACAAAAAATACTTGTTACGTCATATTGTGCTTGTTTTAGTATCATCAGCTATACACGTATAATGTTTAATCCCATTATTTAGAGAGAGAGAAAAAGATAGGTTAATCAATATCTACACACTACCTTACTTGCTTACTTACATGAGGAGATTGTATTAGTCATCAGGCGAGTTAAGCTATTATGTACTTTTTTTTTTTAATCTACTAAATAAGTAAATAAGACAAAGATTTAATTAGTTATTTTTTTCATCATACTAGTATCCTAGTAAATAATGATCAATTATTATTTTTTATTTTTTATTTTTTATTTGTTATGCATAATATATATCTGGTAACTAAATTCCATGTGTGTAGTAGATCATTTTTATTAAAGATCCGTGCGTAGAAACAGGTATGAAACTTTTAATTAAACCAGACGTGTGTGTAAGAAAGAAAACAAATTTAATTATTATAACATTATCTTACTTTTGTTAAAATTTCGCTTTTGATTACTAAGATCTTTTGAATCATAAATCCAAATATAGATTTCAAAATATGATGATCATTGGTTGGTTGGTACAACTAGCTTTTTGCTCGTTTTTCCGTTGTAGGACAAAAAAATGTCGAAACTACACTACATTATGAAATCAGCAGTATATTTTGATTACTAAAAAAGAAAAAAAAATGTATATGATTATTCAATTATTCACGATGACAAAATGTTTGTGTGTATCCATGTTCCAAAGTATAATGTGGTCTCTTGTTGTAAGTAGCTACCGCTGTACTGTATCATGCACTTAATTTCATTTTAATTTCCGAGCTGCCCATGCTCATGTTTATTGCGTAACAAAAATATTATTACATGTAATTACCATGCTTTCTTTAATCATTATGCTTTTAATTCAAATATTATAATTCACATGTTTTCTTAATTCATATAACAAAGTATATATAATTCACAGTACTGCAATAAAAGTCTATTTCCCTTAAGAAAGTTTTGCATAGTTTGAATTTCGTTGTTAATCCTTACCTTTAAAAAATTTTTTTGACTCGGTTCCATATCTGATATATTCTTTTACGATGACGTGAATCCTTGTGTAAATAATATTGGTGCATAGTTAATGCTGTAGTTTATAATTGGCTATCATTAAATGTATGAATTCAAAACTATGCGTTCACTCAGATATCAAATAATTGACAAACTTACTACCATACTGTACTGTACTGTATTGTAATGTTACTGTATCAATGTCATCATTAAAAAACATCATTAAAAAACAATTAATTCTTAATTAATTTGTTTATAATACAGTGTTTGAAGATATTATGTTTTCCAAATTTATTGCTAATAATTGTAATAATTGGTGGTAAACATTCACCTGTGGAAACCAAGTTTTTAAATACGTTTCAAAATTATGTGAATCTTTACCGATTTTAAAAAATCTTATGAATATAAAAATATATCGATAAATGTTAAGGGCACAATACCGTTTCACACCTTTTTTTTTTGTGGTGTAACAAAAAAATTAGCGCATACATGATTTGTTTTGGAATTCATACTCCGCTTATCATATGAATAAATTTGGTTTTATATAGACATTGTGTAAAACCAATAATTTACTGTACGAATATGCAGTATTTATATCCGCAGTAATATCGTATGTACAGTACGTACATACGTGCGTACATACGTACTCGTAAGTACGTACATAACTGATAACGTACGTAACAATGAGAATATTTAACGAGATCACATTATCCATAATATTATGACTAATATGTGTTCCTATGGTAATAACATGCATATATTTTCGTAAGCAAAATTCATGTCTTTGTTTTTACCAAGTAAAAAGTAACATTGTAATTGCAAAAATTTTTCTAAATTCTCGTCATATGTGAAATCAAAATATTCTCAGAATTGAAAAAAAAAACAAATAAATCCAAAATTTTTGAATTACATTCCTAAAGAGATCATTTAATAATTTACAGTGCTTTAGGCGTTTCATCTTTAAAAAAAAAATAATAATAATGAAAATTCTGCTAACCATTCCTATCAATTCTGATTTTTGGTTGGTACTTTGTCATAATATAACATCATTTCAATTATCTTTACTTGAAACAATTAAAAATTTCTCTCTAATCAGACATTATATATAGGTGATTTCCGAATCTAATACGGTACCTGCCGTAAGTTGTGTAATCCAAACTTATGAACAGCTTTGTTAATTCTTACTGATCTTATGATAATTGATCTATAAATCTTAAATCGGGCGTTCGAAAGTCACTAAAACGATTCCCTTTTTTTATAAAGACATAGATCACGATAATCATTAATGTTGTGATGCAAAATATACACATTTTATATAAATTTTGTATAAATAATCTCTATATAAATTCATTTAAAAAAAAAAGGGACTGCGTATATGACTTCTAAAAACTCCCGATATAGCATACATTTCAGTACCAGGAATATTATCTGTTCGATCTGGCTTTATCTGGCATATATATTTAACTATTATAAAAACCGGTTAATAAATCATGTCCTATGTTTCCTATATATAATATTTTATTTTTATTCGTAATATATTTTCCTTGTTAAATACAAGTATATAATGTATAAATATTTGATTGCAATATACTGTACGTTTAAGATATGAAACTAGGCATTGATCACGCGTTCTTAATAGGCGGTGCGGTGATATAACAAATCAAAAGAATTTATATGCTCATGTGTAGGTCAAGAATAGTTTTTTTCTTAGTTGTCGATCAACTTTTACAATGGTTTGGAATGAATGCAATTATATATCGCATCGGAATATTTTCAACTTAGAATTATCTAGATTCGAATATTAATTAATTCTAACTGGGAATTATTTAAAAGGGAAGAAATTTTTACTCATTTTTTTATCTGTTATGATAAATTCTATTTGTAACGTTTACATTCATATCGATCTTTTCCTTTGATATCTTAGATATCATAGAGGTTGTTAAATAGTAACTTAATACTGTACTATGATGAGTTACCATAAAGTTAAAATGATGACAATATACCAAATTAATAAGGTTCGGGAAAGATTTACTGGTAATTTTCCATTTTTTGGAAATTCAACTCCGGATTATTTTTTCCGGTAATACAAATCTCTTAAAAAAGAAATAACCAATCAATTTTGATTATCAAGATCAAATGTATCAAATGTTTTAAAAGGGAAAAGTGAAAAATATATTTAAAGAAATCTTGAGATACTAATTAAAAATGGTCTGGTATGAAATTTTTATATAGTAAATGATAACTGTTTCTATAGCTTCTTTGTCTTCCTAAAATTTCTATCCTTACGTACGACGCCTATTAATTTTTTTTTTTTTTATATAAGTTTCCTTTTGAGTGTTTATATTACTAACGACAAATACGGCAAATACTGTAGTTCCCAGCGTTGCCAAAATACTGTATTACTAAACGTCGTTAATCATTAGATGTATCGGTATTACCAGTTACATTACTTAGTTAATATTTATGACTGCGACCTCAATTATCGCCGATACTGGAACTTTATTTGGACCAATTATCATTCGAATTTACTGTATTTATCCGACAGCTTACTATGATCGTACCACCAGAATAATTATAATTCGAGTTATTTTGATGGTGATTGCATCTTCATCAAATAACTTTGTTATTTGATGATGCCCAAAAGAACTCGGATTTTTCTGTTGGTTCGGTCGTCTTAAGCCACCGGATAATACAACTCACTCTCGTTATAGTGAACTCTCGTTATAGTGAAGATTCAATATAATAAAAAATTTTGAATTCTGGAATTATTAAACTTCAACTCGATATAGTGAAGTACATATAGTATTCTCTCGATATAAGTTATAGTGAAGAATTTTTTCCTCAGCCCAAGGGCTTCACTATAATGAGAGTGAGTTGTATATAGTTATTTCTCCGACATGTGTATTTGTGAAACAAATTTTTGATTTACATTATTGTATTAATTTATTAATTTCATAGGTATCGGGCATATAATCATACTATATATAAGATGTTAGCATAAATAAAACCGGTGAAAACTTGGAGTAAATGAAGTACGTACAGTATATGGGGTTTATATTTAGCCTCCACATACCAAAATGTTATAGTTGATTAACTAAAATAATTGAACTTGATTCTTTTTTTTTAATTTTTGAACATAGGCTTAGATTTATCTAATCATTACATAATATTACATAATATTACATAAAATTACATATATAAAATTCAATGAATTTATTTTATCTAACTATTGACAAATCTACTTTAACACTTAAAAAATAAGTTATATTATATAAAAATCAACCTTTTTTTTTAATGTTAAAATAATTCTTTTTGGTTTATATTAGTTTTTGAGCAATAATGTTTATAAGTTTTATTTATGTAAAAGTACAAACTAGCTATATATACAATTTTAGTTATTAAATTATTTAGGCTTTATTAATTAAATCATTTATTATAAAACGCATCTATGGTGGTTTTGCTCCTATGTTTTATTATGTTTTTTTTTTAGATTTTTCTAAGGTTTAATTTTCAACACAAAATTTACATGTTAGCGTTAGTACTTAGGGTTAGGGTTTGGGAAGGGTTTTTAGGGGTGTAGAGCATTTTTACTTAGAACATCTTGCGCCGATTAATTAGCCAGTTTTGGGATAATATATACATAGCTGTAAAATACCATAGGTGCGTTTTAGGAAAAGTCAAATTATTTTTACTGCATTTTAAAATTTATTTACAGGTTTTTTTATTTAAACTCTTGAATTTAGTTACCAGTATATAATTTTTAATTAATAATTACAAAATAACTTCTGCTTGTAATATCTAGTATTATTTTATATAAACAAAAACTTTTGCATTCTATTTTTTAAAAAATTTTGTATTATTTTAACATTTTATTATTTAAATATTACTACTTTATTTCACGTATTTAATATCTACAATATATACCGAATAGTCGCAAAATAATGTGCTTTTGCACGTTATTATATCCACTTGCACATTATTTAAAATGCGTACTGTACCAACGCGAAATAACGCCCATCTGCGCGTTATTTCGAATACGCGTAATTTCGAAATAAGGGGCGAAACTAGGGTCCCTAGTGCGATGCGAAATAAAATGCAAATTATGCGATGCGATTGGTTCAAATTATGCGGCTAATGCTTTACGTTCAGAATTATGCGAAACGATCGTAAAATTATGTTAAATTATGCGATTTTTTTTACTATTAACCACGTGATAAATATACTCAATCTGGATTGGTCAATTTCTTTCAGAATTTTGAATGTATATATATGTTGTGCCTCAGATTAAAACTTGCGTCAGATTGAATCAAATGACTATCAATTGACCAGCATTAAATGATCGGCAACAACTGGCCTAAACTAACTGCTAAATTTGTCGTAATTTTACCCCAACACTAATCTAATTTAGGCCGGGTATCATCTGATGCAAGGATCGACAACATATATAAAAAAAATTGCGCTCAAAATTTTTTATATTAAAAATGATCAATCACAGGCACTATTTACTATTATGCGATTTGGGCCAAATTATGCTTCGCATATGCGATGCTAAAAATTGGCTCATTATGCGCATCGCATCGCATCGCATAAAACTAGGGTCCCTAGGCGAAACTAAATAACACGTGATTAACCAATCAAAATGCATAATTTTTTAAAAAATTTATCTATTAGAAAACGAAATAAAAAAGCTTTCAAACTAATAAATACATGCAAAAAAGAATTGTCACAAATATGCAGATACGTATAAAGTGTAGTAAGTTGATATTTATATACTGTATTATATCATAAACACAAACTTAAATTTATCAAAAAATTCAAATATGTGAATAAATTATTAGCGAAACTATACAGTATTATCATTATTTTTTGAAAAGTAATAAATCTTAATTTTAATCACTGTGTCATTTATTAGAGATGCAATACGTTTTTTGGCCTATACAATAAAGTTACCGGTACATTACTAACTCTATAATATTCAGAATATATAAAATATGAGCATTAATAAACTTATTGTTATTGCAATAGCATTTAAGTTAATTAATATTATTAAATATTACATGTAATCTCAAATCTTTTTTTTTTTTTGTTGACCGTTTCCAGCATTCAGAACTTACATGTAGTAATATGATTAAGTACTAACAATAAATGTAAAAACATTCGCTTTTAAATGAAGTTCTTTAGGATGCTGATTATTTTTGACTATAGTTTCTTTGGAACTAGAAATGGGTTTAGTATGATCTTTTTATTAGTGAACCTTTACGCTCTCAAAACTAATTTACATCGGCCTATGAAAGTTGAATGGAATACAAATTTAATACTTGTTGTGGCCCGGGTCAATGATACAGATGGATTGTCGGGTGCACGTTAATTCGGGACACTAATTCGAGACACTATATGCTATTTTAAGGGGGACCGGATTTTGAAATAACGACCCTGAGCGTTATTTCGCGCTTATACGGCATAAAACACAGGTTATTTTGAAACAAAGAGTCAAAATTTTGAGCCTAGCCTAAAGCACACATATTAAATCTGCTAACACATGTTATACAAAGTGGGCGTTATCTTGAATCAAAATACGATATTTTTTAAAGGGTGCAATTTTTGAAATAATATTCATGGGCGTTATTTCGCGACTTTATTTATGAATTTTAATAATTAACTAATATTTTTTAGCTAAAAAATGATATTATTACAATAAACTTGTTATAAGTAAAAAAAAAATAAAGTTAAAATTATTTTAGAATCGACTTATATTAGAAGATAATAACAATAATTAATTATAATTCTTATTTAACTTATAATAATCCGAATTACAATACCGGCCAAATGTTACAACTTTTGAAACTTTTAAAATAAATAGTATATTTAAAGTCTGGATCATATAAATTTTTTTGGCTTTTTTTAATTACTATAACGAATTTTAAACAAGACACATATCTTATTTTTTTTATTATTTTTTTTTAAGGGTGAAAAAACCCCCAAAAATATGGGTTTCATCTAAAATTTGTTATAGTAATTGTCACGGCTGATGCTGAAGTTTTGGGGTCTTGATTTGAAACTATAAGCCCAGCTAAAATCCACATATACTCTATAAATATGAAATCTACACCCAAACTCTACCCTAACCCTATAAGACAAAACGAAAAAATCATCCAAAAAAAAATTTAAAATTTTATATCAAAATAGGTCAAAACTTCAGTATCAGCCAACTTCACATCAGCCGTGACAGTAATTAAAAAAAAAACAAAGCCAAAAAAAATTTATATGAGCCAGACTTCAAATATATTATTTATTTTAAAAGTTTCAAAGTTGTAACTTTAAAATTAAAAAGTTAAGGGGCAACTTACTTTTGGCCAGTACTGTAATTAAATTATATTTTAAGTTATAATATATACAATCTATTATATTATTGATACTTTTTATCATAACTGATAATTATTGCTAGGTATAAATAACTTTAAAAAATAATTTAATTTACAAAATTAATAAAAAAAAAAATAAAATTTGCTACTTTTCATCTGAATTAAGGTAAATTTACTTCTAATTTTAAAAAATTCTTAAAATTTTATATATTTAAATTTAAAAAGTTTTATTTCGACTATAAAAATAATAAAATAATTTATTCTTTGTATAGGCTATAATGTATTAATATCTCTAAAGTTTGTCAAGTATTAACAAATAATTTTTTATTAATTTTTTTTTTTAGAATTTAAGTACAGTCAACTCTCTTTAAGTGTTTAAGTGCAATTCCTCTAAGTACAACTTCTCTCTAAATGCAACTTTAGTTCAGGCTCAAGTATATGTATAGTATATGTTTTGTCTCTCTAAATGCAATTTTTCTTAATTTTTCTCTAAATGCATGTTGCTAAAAGACTGATCCCAATGAAATTACACTTAAAGAGAGTTGACTGTACAAATAACCGGTAGTGATAATCATCGCCTTTATTTTTAGCAGGCCTACTGAAAAATCAATTATAATTATTTAATTATTGTCATACATCATACAATTAAAATTAATTGAATTATTATGACAGAATAATTGCTACTAATTGCAATTAAATTCAATTTTCTGCGTAGCGGTGGAGAACTGCCTGATGTAATCCAGATTGTTCTAAACAGCGAAAATCAAAAATCATTTGTATTTATTGTAATTAATATGTAATCTAATCACGTAAAATTGAAATTGACCAATTGTGACTGCCACCAATCAATTAATTAGGATCGAAAAATTGCAATTAATTGTCTCTACAATCAATTATTAGGTAATTGTCTCTACAATCAATTATTCGGTAGGCCTGATTTTTAGGGTGCTCCTATAGATTAATATTAGTGTTAGATACATTGGTTCAAATTTTAGTTAGGGTTAAGTTTTCGGGAGTTCTGAACATTTTTACTTAGAACTCTGACTTTAATTACTTAATACGTTTTTGAGATATAGCACCCTGTGACGACCACCGGTTATAGTTACTAAGGCGAGACCAATTCGATTCGGTGGTTTACGTTATCCCCCCATTAGTAAAAAAAAAATTTTTTTGAGATATATAGTTTTGGCCGGAGAGCATAATGCCGGGTGGAATCAAGATTAGAAATTTGTAAAATTCCGAAACTTTCCGAATAGAAAATGTCAACGGACATAAGAGACGAGCAAGGCCAGCCCGATAATTTCCGATTGAGAAAAATTTCCTCCTCCACTTTTCGTAAACCACCGAATTAAATTAATTCAGGCTATCGGATGCTCTCTCGGTCTTAATGCAGAAATGGGTAAACTGACTTTTGCAATTTTGGAAGCGTCAATTCGTTATTAACTTTAATGTTGAATAATTAATAATTATAGACTAGACTCCAGAACTATGTAACTGCGATTGATAAAGGAATAAACTTTTGAATATAAGAGATAGAAAAAGAGAAGTTTTATCAATCTAGGTTGTGTACACGAGAATCAAGAACTTACTGTAGAGCTTAATAAATGATATGTTATATCACATCAAAAGAGATATCTGATAGGACATTTTCATCTTTAATCAACATGACAATGAACAAATCATTTGTAAAACGAACTTAAATTTTAGTATATATAAATAATTTGAGTAATTAACAATAACAATATAAAATTAAATTTTAATTTAATTTTGTATCGTTATTGTTAATTACTCAAATTATTTATATATACTAAAATTTCAGTTCGTTTTACAAACCATGTAAAACCAATTCCGCAAATCCGCCGATATGTGAATTGAATAGTTACTGTAATACTGTTAATACTTTTTCTAGCTATAATGAGAACGGTATTATTAGGTAAATTACGATGAACTTCAGGTACAATTAAGATCTATATCAAGATATTCTCGAAAATAAAAGTATCACAAAGTTTATCAAAGTACTCAGAAAATACTTGTCAAATATTTGATAAATACTTAGTAAATACTTATTGGGCCTAAGGTATATTGGGATGTAATTACGAGTACTTATTTAAAGTACTTAAAAAATATTTAAAATTAAAGATATTATAAATATAAAATTTAGTATTATTTAAAATTTAAAGTACTTTAATAACATTAAATTTAAGTACTTATTTAATATTGCTATTTAGCAAATCCAGGGTTGTGTTTCTGTTCAACTTCCTGATGAAAGCACTTTCATATTCATTCTTGGTAATTTCTTCAAAGAATGAGTAATGGCTTAGATAGCAAGTCTTAATATTTTGTTCTTAAGCATTCTTACCAAGTTTTTTTAAACATCTCACTTATCGTAAAAATTCGAAATAACAGGCATGGGCATTATTTCGAAAATCGAATCATTTAAAAAAAGAATGCTTAGTTTCGAAATAACGCCCATGGACATCCCGAAATAACGCGTACCTCTCGCAACATATTAACGGATTTACAATATAGTTACATTAAGGATTGGAAATCTATGCTTTTTTCGAAAATAACGCGCGTGCAGGTGAGACATGTTACACAAAAATTAACACGAAATGATTTCATAATGCTGGTCATTTCCGGATTGGAAATTCGCAGATGCCCGTTATTTAGAGTTTTTCCCGTAATAGATCAGAGGCAGAATTTTATCAGTGCACCGAACGGGTTAACCCGAATAACCCTAAACTGACCCGGTTATAATAAATTTAGCATTTCCATGCATCTTATTGGGTCATTTCTAAACGTGATACACAAACTTTGTTCACCTCCGATAGGAGTAAACAAAGTTTGTGTATAACATTTAGAAATGACCCAATAAGATGCATGGAAATGGCTAGGTGCTCACATAAGAAATGTACAATAAAGTTATTAGGTCATGTTGTTAACGATAATCGCTAATTTCGTTATGACGTGCCCTTTGGTCACGTCATAAACACAGTGTCCTAGTGAATAATATACAACATGACCAATAATTAATAGATATTGGGCGTACGATGAAAAATAACAGGGAATTTTTTTTATCGGAATTAATGTCACTCACATGTGCTGCGTAGCAGCACATGAGTGACATTAACTCCGATAAAAAAAATTCCCTGTTATTTTCGTATGTCCAATATCGATATTATTGTTCATATTATATTAGCATGTGAAATTTGTTTGTCGTGACATTTTGCATAAATGATGATGTCATTTTATGACAAAAATATCAAGCCAAAAAATTTTTACATGATCATATATTTATGCGAGCATCTAGTCATTTCATGCGCGTTATCAGGTTACTTCTAGCGTATGGTCACAAACTCCTATCGGAGATAAGCGAAATTTGTGTATCACATTTAGAAATGACCCAAAAAGATACAGAAGTATACAATAATTATGTTAACCAGGTCAATTTCGGGTTATTCGGGTCAACTCATTCGGAACATTAATTTTAATTACAGCTGTTCTCATAAATTCTGGGACAACTGATAAAAATTTGGCCGAAATTAATTCGGCCGAATTCGATAAGTTATTGATTTCGGTATGATCAGTATAATAAAATAATTAATAAAAGCTATTTTTGTATCATAATGATCATTTTACGATATCATAACAATGTCAACAATTTTAAATTTAGTTCGAATGTTTGTCCAACATGTTTGGTGTGCTTAGGTTTGTACGAAAATTTATGGAAAAACTGTTCATGTCAACCAATAAACCTTAACAAGAAATGTAAAAAAGGAATCGAATATAAACTAGACTTTTATAACAAATATATTACTCGAACAGGTCTCGCTATTAAAAAAGTTAAATATGATCATGAATTTGTCGACTGGTTTGAATAGGAATTGAAGTTTTATACAATTTTTTAAACCTAATTTTTCTTCGACAAGAACGAAAAATAATTAGAAATGAATAAATGCCTTCGTTGAACGAACATGGATCTTGTCAAAGAATAGGAATTGAAAATTTACACAATTTTTTAAAACCAATATTTCGTCGAAAAATAATTAGAAATGAACTAAGGCTTCGTTTGAATGAAAATGGATCTTGCCAAAGAATAGGAATTGAAATTTTACACAAGTTTTTAAAATGAATTTTCGCCGAAAAATAATTAAAAATGAATAAAGGCTTCGTTTGAGCGAAAATGGATTTTGCCAAAGAATAGGAATTGAAATTTTACACAATTTTTAAAAATGAATTTTCGCCGAAAAATAATTAGAAATGTGTAAGGCTTCGTTTGAGCGAAAATGGATCGTGCCAAAGAATAGGAATTAAAAGTTTACGACTTACAAGTGCGACAAGTATGCATGTCGATATTTAGTCTTATTGCTGTATTGTAATATATATTAATCACCTGATCTTATTAAATTACGTATCTGATATTATTTGTTACTGAATCCGAAATCAATAACTTATCGAATTCGGACGAACTAACTTCGGCCAAATGTTTATCAGTTGTCCCAGAATTTATGAGAATAGCTGTAATCGAAAGGTGCTTACCATCTTTTTTTCATTAAATACTCTGGCTAAAATTTAAAAATGAATTTTTTAACAAATCGTTCTTTGAATAACCATTTGATTAATCGCAATGATTTGAGCAACACCTAGATCACTAACTAATCACATGGGGTTGATGCTTAAGAACACCTTATGTCTGCTAAGCATCACACTGTTAAATTACTAACTGCGTTAAAACAAAATCCAGACCATGATTATTTACTATGCCATTCATCTTTTTACATCTATCTGTTCGATACGTACTCAAGACTAGAGTTGTTAGGCGAAACTTAGGAGTTTCGCGCTAGCGAAAGTTGAAACCCTAAATTTCAACTTTCGCCAAAAATGGCGAAACTGGCGAAACGTGGTGAAGCTGGCAAAACTTGACAAAACTAGAAATTGGCGAAACTAACAAACTAAGAGCAGTAAAAACTAAATAGTAAATAAATGCTAAAGGTAAAGCTTACCGAGCTAAATAATTATTACAAAACTGGCTATTCTGGAAAAAATTTGTAACTTAATATAACCATTGATGAAATAATATCTATTTTTGATTGAGCATAGTTGTTAAAATTATTATATTTTAAAAATATTTAAAACGATTAAATTATCTTGATAAAAAAAAAAACTTGCCACATTTAATAAACTTTTCTTGCACATACACTGTGCAATGCAATAAATTAAATTATCTGAAGCTTAAAGTTATTTAGTATTTTTCATCTTAATTTTTACTTAAATTATAACGATAACAATTAAATATAATAAAAACTGATATAGCTTATGCTATAATAATTACAATATAACAACGATTTGATTAACAATTACATTATTTTGCGTAATAACGCACATGGGCGTTATTTGAAATTTTTAATTTTTTTAAAAAAGTATATTGGACTCAAAAAAACGTCCCAAAACAAACTCGCAAGAAATTTTTAGTAGCTTTACCTTATTCCTCCAAAAGTAGTATAATAATTCAACATTATTACCGCCTATATGTTATGTTATTTTTCCACAGTTATTTTGAATTATATAGTATTCATTATTCATTTCAGGTATTATCAAGATCAGTTTCTAACACTGGTAGAACAACCAACATTGTCTAAATCTATTGTGATAGAAAGCCTTTGTTAGATATTACCTTTTCTGCAGGTTTCTAAAAATTTTCATATACAATGCTTATGCCGTAATGTGCGCTTTTATTGTGGTATTCTAAACTTAATTTTATAACGCATCCTATAAAATCAGGTGTAAAGTGAGATCCAAACAAATTGATAACATAATCATTAAAGCAAAGGTAGAGAATGAGCAAAGACCGTCTCTATCTCAAAATTTCGCAAGGAATTTTTTTTTTTTTTTTTTTTTTTTGTAAAAAGGATTTATTGTTAGATAAATGGTTGATTTTGATCGTTATCTAAATAGTAGAATTGATTACTTATAACTCTAGTCAAATTTGAGCTTTCTATTCCGGATCTAAGCAAACGATCTGCAAATTAACCAGAGTTATCAGTAATCAGCTCGACAATCAAAATTAGCGAGTATTGCTTGGACAAACAATTAGAACTATAAGCACATATTATTAATAAAATACATTAAAGCCATATTTTAAAGGCTCAGTAACATAGTTAATATTAGTTGAATACTAGGTTTATACTTCTACCTCGGTGGTTTCACCTTTCACAAAGCTTAGCTTATGTATCAGTCCAATTGTTTCTAAGCTAAAAAAAAAAAAAAACATTATTTGTATAATTACTGAATTACGGCATTATAAACTTTCCTCTGCTAAAATTGATTCTACCATAATTCCGTAATGCATAATATCATAATATTATAATATTATAATTATGTAGCTGCGCGATACAGTCACTCCAAGCTAAGAATGGTGAATATGTTATAAAATTTGCGTCAATTGGTTAAATTAAATAGCAAAAACAAGCTTATATGCTAATTTCGTAAATACTTATTCGCCATTACATACAAAGAGTTTTATTCACAATTAGTCGGTGAGCATAAAAAAAGCTATTCACATTCTATTTAAGGTGTAAAAAATCGACATGAAAAGAGGTTAGGTAAAACTCAATATTTTATGATTATAAAGGGAGCTTAGATATGAAAATGTGCACATGTAACGAATATGACAAGATGAAATAAGATATATGTAATGTGGAGCAGCAAAAGATGGCAAGTATAAATAAGGATGATGATCGCACGAAAGCGTTTTGATTTAGAGCCTTAAAGTGATTGAATGAATTCCATTCGATGAACAAGAAAATGTTAAAAGAATTGGAGAATAAAGGTTTGACACAAGATATTTATGAGTTTACTGCCACCTGACCTGAAACTTTGGCAAAATTTATATGAAAAAAATTACTTTTATTTCTATGGCATCTATTTAAGTTTTTCGACTTTAGTGAAAATAAAAAAAATCGCTTTAAAGATAAAAAAAAAAGTGATTAATAAAACGCCAACTTTATTTTACTATATGATATCTTGTTTCTAAAGAGCTTTAAACTCATAATTAGAGCTATTATCAGATCAAAAATTGCTCCGATCCGGGTCAAACAGGTCAGAATTCGAAACAAGTAAAACAACAATTTCTTATAAAATATCGATATACAGTATGGGCAAACAGGTCATGAATAACATGGGCCAAATTCATGGGCAACATAGTTAAAATACAGTAATCTGGTATTTCCCGACGCAGGAACTCAAATTATGAGCAGAGTCGAGAAATTTTTCAATACAAAATCCGAAAAGCTTTGTTTAAATATTTAGAGTACTCTACACTAATAGCTCTAATTAAAAATCGGTACATTAACTTTTTAAGGGTCAGCTTTAAAAGCTTTATTATGATTTTCCGTATGACTAGCGGAATTATTATATGTTATTGCACATTGCAGCATTACAGCATTAGTGTTTAACACTAACATTATATAAGATAGAAAGGGGCAATTTGACGAAGAGGGGTAATTTGGTGAATTTTGATATCTCATGGTCTAATGATTAGAACTGGATAATTTTTATACCATTCGATTCTGATCACTGGATCACAAGATATCATCAATTATTTGCCAAGTTTGCACTTCGTCAAATTCCCCTCAAGGATCATTTTTGTGCTGCATCTAATCGATAATATCTTGTTATCCAATGATCAGAATCGGATGAACTTGTACTATTATTCATCTCACCGAGACGAATCGAATGGTATAAGAATCATTCAATTCTGATCACTGGATCACGCGAGATATCATCAATTTGCCAAATTACCCCTAACTCTCTAAAATTTAAGCTTTTTGATACGATGTATAATCTATTTAATATCACTTTAAAACAAGATGCTCTGTTACTAAATTTTATATAAAATAATTCTAAATCCTGTATAAAATTTAATACAAAAAATAAAAAATTTTTAATATTAAAATAAAAAAAGGTTTATCTTAGTTATTTTAACTTCGCCAAATTACCCCTTTCTACCTTAATAATTGTCGCGGCTGAAGCTGGAAACGGCTGAAGTTGGAAATTTTAATTATTTTAATCTAAAATTTACTAAAATTTTTGGGGGTGCATTTTCTTAGTTTTTTTTTAACGGTTAGGTTAGGGTTTAGGGTATAAGTGGATTTTGGTAGGATTTATAATTTTAAATTGAGGTCCTTAATTTCCAGCTTCAGTCGCGACAATAATTACTTTGCTAAAATCGTTCATTTTTACGATAGCGTTAAAGATTCTAAACTGGTGTAAATTATTAATAATATAGGTCGTTAAGATGCAAATTTAGTTTCTTACTAGTACTATTACCAAGGTTTTAACGACCTATACTATTAATAATTTACACCAGGTCTAGAATATTTTAACGCTAATCGCAAAAATGAACGATTTTAGCAAAGTAGAATAACATTATATGATAGTTAGAGATGTGCAAATGATATATCTCGTGCAACGCCGTATGATATGCTAGCGCGAGAGGCACATCTATAATTATAATTTTTAGATAAAACGGTATTTTGGCATTATAACATTACAGCTTATTTCATAAATTCTGGGACACCCTAAAAAAATTTGCCTAAGTCTATTCAACCGAATTCGATAAGCTATTTATCTCGGTGTTACATAATAACTTCTAAACACTTTTGATGTAAGCAGTTGAAGAATTACCATCACTTTAAAATAAACATTATACAGCATCATAAATATGAAAACTTTATTTTGAACATTTGTCGGTCAAGTGTAATGTCAAAAAATTTTCAGGGTAATGAATTAATTAAGGGATTTGCAAGTTACATATAACATTTATAACGATCTATATGCTTAACAAGTTATGCGCCTGCTCATGAGCTGGGAGTATGGTTATTTATATATTTTTTATATTTTGGTTGATTTAGTGTTGTAGTATTGTCATTATAAAATGCTAGTAGGCAATTTAACTTTTGATTTCTATTTTATTATGTAGCAATTCTTTTTCGTTTTAGTGGAATAATGACATTTGATCTTGTTCTAATAGTTTTTGGTAGAATTTTGGTTTAATTTTAAGTGATTTGAATCTGATTAATTTTGAAATTCGTGATGTAATATTAAGTAGTAATAAAAGAATCATGATAAGGGTATGATTAGGTTCTTTATATATTAGTTTTTTTAATTATTTTTTGGTCTTTAAGTAATTTGTTAAGGGTGGAGTTCCAATTAAGATCAATTTGTCATTCATTTATCCGATAAGTATTACAATTGATGGGAGAGCTTATAGGGTTTTGGAACAAATAGTGGTTAAGGTTAAATAGTTAAAATCAATAAACTAATACACATATTTACATGTTATAGAGTTTCTCTTTATTAGAAAAATCTATATATTGGATTATTACAATAATTCTAAATACTATCCACAATTATTTACAATCTTCTAATAATCATTCTTTTTTTTCACAAACTGAAACTATACCCTTATATATCTTTAATCCCTTTGGGATTTTTAATCTCTAGCTTTAAGCTTAGGGATTGGAACCACCTAAAATTTTTCTTAATTATTTAATCATTTAACTGTTTAACTATTTAATTTGGCTGGTATTAAAATAATTCAGCCCACAACTATTATAATTTTGCCCAGAACTATAGAGCAATTTTTAAATGGTTTAATAGCTTCAATTCCTATTGGAGCTTCAATCACCTACTTGGAGCTTCAATCTCTTAATTGGAGCTTTAATTATTCAATTGTAGTTTTAATTAATCACCTGCTTGAAACTTCAATCTCTTGATTGAAGCAACCATGTCACAAGTTATACCAAAATAAGAAATTCAAAAAATAATGACAGTGATAAAAAAATGAAACAAAAAAAATTAAGAATAACACCAAATATTCAAATGGATTAACTGAAACATCTGACCAGAATCACATGATTTAGTACATTCAATGAGATGAATCAAATGGTATGTGATTTTGGTTAATAATTCATAAAATAATTGGTCACTAAATGTTTAGGAAGTCAGACCTATAATAATTAAAATTCGGTGTTACGACCGGGGGAGAGCTTTATAGGGTCTTGAATCAATTTAGCTTCGATCGTGAACAAATAGTGATTAAGGTCAAAGGTTTAAATTGATAAATTAACACATATAATTACAGGTTATAGAGTTTCTCTTTGTTAATATAAATCAATATATTGGTTTATTACAGTAATACTAAATATTATTAACAATTGTTTTAATCACCTTTTATAGAATGAAACTACGCCCTTATAATATATCTTTAATTTGAATGGGAGCTTCAATACTTCGCTTGGAGCTTCAATCTTTTGATTGGAGCCTTAATTTCTCAATTGGAGCTTTAATCTCTTAATTGGAACTTTAATCATCCAACTATGTTACAAACAATATCAAATAAGAATTCATAAAATAAAGATAATAATAAAATTATATAAAACCAAAAAAAATTAAGCATGCATTATTCCTTGCTTGGAAAGATGAGCTCCAGTAAATCACTTATTCCATTTTTCCTTTTTAATTGTATGTATATAGTTGAAGGTGTGGTCTTATTAGCCCAAGTGATTTCTTTGGGTCAAGTGTAAGAGAACTACAAGATGCCTTTGGAATTTTTTACAATTTTTTTTGACTACACAATATCCTTATGTCCATCCACTTTTCATAGTCACCATAATTATTTTTTTTAAACAGATGCTACATATCACTAGGTCCATTTCTACTAGTTTGCATTACTATTATAGAGTAATTTATCAAATGCAACTCTGTTATTATTACAGGGAAAATCTTAGTGCCCTTTATTTAATTCTGACTTCCTAATCAATCAACATCATCCAACAGCCTTTATATCATGTCTTAGAGGTAGGTTATTGTTATTATTCTTACATTCTGCTAGTTTTATGATATTAATTTTTTTGCTAATATGTTTTCCTATATCTGATAAATTTATTGTGTGTGAAACTTTATTCAACTAAATACTATATATTTCTTGAAGAAAATTATTGATCTGACCATGCTCTTTATTAACTTTCGCAATATAATACCTAACTCACTACATGATATCATTTTAACCTTTTGTTCTCGCATATGGTTACCTTTATCTGAATTTTTAAACAATTCAATCTTCAATTAGCTCAGGTTTACTAAATTAACCTGAGTTAAAGTCATAAAAGAAGGTGCATTAGTTAGATAGCATTACATATTATATAACAATGAGTAGATCTTAAGAATAGTTATGTATGCACTGTGAGGTTTAAGGTTGACGACTTAATCTGAATTCGGCTAGGTGACTGATTCAGAATCGGTATGGCCGAAATTCAGATGTAAAGTAGGATAGTATGAGTTTATGCTATGTTGAGTATAAATAAGTTTTTCAAGGTTATTTTGAGGCTATTGTTTATTGGTGAGTTAGGTAAGAATTATGAAATTGTAACTTATTTAGTTTTGTTGGAGCAAAATAAATTATGCTCTTTTTATTAACTCAAGTATTGTATTATACATTTTTAATTTATAATAGTTCAAGACCACTATCCTAAGCTTTGAACTACTTCTGGTAGTCACAGACTAGGATCTATGGTTTCAAACCATTGTTTGTGGCCCAGAACTTATATTAGGGCTGTTAATCAGTCCGTTCGGTCTATCCTGGTTAAAAGACTGCTCAGTCTTTTACAGGACCAAATAGGACTGAATAAGCTAGACTGGACAGACCAATGATCAATATAATACTTTTTTGCTATAACGATGAAATTAAGCTTGTCAGTATAATGAATTTCAATACTTTTACAATAAGCATTTCAAATTTATAATATTTGCTTATGATATTAGAGAGCAATAACGAATACGTTTAATAATTTTAGTCATACATAAATTATAGAACTATAGTATATTAATATAGAAAAATAACATCATTTAATTAACTTTGTAAATATGAATATTATAATTAAAATCATTTAAAAAAATATTTTGTCACTTTTAACCACTTAACATTCGATAATTTGACTGAATAATATAATCATAATTGGGCCAATTGTTCAATCTTGTAATGATTCAAGACAAGAATTGTCTTAATATATGAAAATATTAAAGTAAATTAACAAACCGATTAGATGTTACTTGCCTGTCAAATACTTAAAAATTTATAAACCTATATATTTAATAAACAAAATATAAAAAATAAAGTATATTACTACAATAGTATCGGGTTATTCCAAGTTAAAATCAAAAAAATTTTAATCGGTAAAATGTTATAGTATAAAGTTTTATACATATTTTATAAGTACAATAAAATTACATACGTATATAAAAAAAACCTGCTAGCAGGAAAAAAAATTTTATAAAATTAAAATTTAGAATGGTAAGTCTCCAGTAAACCAAGATTTTAAACACAAAACAGCCTGAACAGTTTCATTATCAAGAGAATTTCGTGATTAAGTAACTGTTAATCCAGCTAAACTAAAAAGTTATTTATATAATAGCTAGATAATCTTGTATTTGCTTATAGGTATTATTTGCAACATGAGTTTGATACAAGCTAATAGTTAATTTAATCGAATGCAAATTATAATTTTTATCATTAAAAATTCTCGGCTAAATTAATCAGTAGCTTGTTTCAAACTCGTATTCCAAAATAATGCCATAGGTGTTATTTTGTACAAATACAGTGCAAATTGTAAATCAACTGATCACGCCATTGCTGTTATTAATAAATTTCTCTATTTTATTAACGTTAACAACAGCCTGTTCTCATCATACATTAAACATGTTTTAATCTTGTTTAACAAACTAAGGGTTTGTAATTGAATTTTAACCAAAAACAACATTTTATAGTTGTTTCAAAATGCGTATTATCATAATATTTATTTATTTGATATTTGCTATTAGGACTGACGGTTGTCTTAAAAAGGGCTAGACTGGCCCTGTCCCTGGACGGACCTCCAAAACCATTACCTATCTTAGTCATATACTAAAAAAGAAACCACATTGTTCAAGGCAAAACACCCTAACTATGTTTGGGGCAGAATTATACAAAAGAAAAATAATAATAATAAAAAAATTTACAATACCGAATATCTATGAATAGATAAACAAATAATGAATTTGAACTCTACTTTTGGTAATTTCATAGTATTAATGTTAAGAGGCGTGCATGTTTTAAAATATCAATAAAGTAAAAAAATAGTACATACATATGAATGAATAGCATTTTTATCAGTTATTGAGCTTTTTGAACTAAATTACAATAAATTTTTTACCTAATAAGGTTAGGTAAATGTTTTATATTGGTAATTAAAATATGCAATATATTTTTATTAATTTATTTATTCATGCATTTTTAATAATAATGGACCTCCTTTTTAATCGAGCAACTATTTTATTTTTTTTACCAATTAAGGTTAGATAATAGTCCTATATTTAGTAATTAAGATATGCATTATTTTATTCGTGCGAAAAAATTGGACTTCCTTTTTAATCGTCATTTGCAATTTATTCTATATATACAACCTATGTTCGATAAGCGAAACTTTTTGAGAGCGCTTGAGCTTGCGCAGCGCTTCGCATGCACTGCTCTTATGCAAGCACAATCGCAAGCACAAGCGCAAGCGCTAAGAGAATAGAATATAGACTACAATCGGTTGAAATTTGCGAAACCCAAAATTTCCAAAAAAAGTTAAGTCAAAGAAAATCAATTACCAAAAATAGAGGTCAGCTAAAGCAGAGTGAAATTTGGTTAGGGTTAGAGTTACCTTTTTGATGCAATTATTGTTAGAAGGTTATATAGATATCAATAATGTAATTTATGCAGTGTGTAGATCATATATTGAATTAACTCCGCTTTAGTCGATCTCCAAAAATAATCAAAAATAGAGGTCGACTAAAGCAAAGTTAATTCAATATATGATCTACACACTGCATAAATTACATTATTGATACCTATATAACCTTCTAACAATAATTGCATCAAAAAGGTAACCCTAACCCTAACCAAATTTCATTCCGCTTTAGCCAACCTCCAAAAATAAATGTCAATACAACTAAAATTTACTAAAAAAGTAATTTAGAGTAACACCAAGCGTTAACAATTATTTCTAAGCACTAATGAAAAAAGATAGTTTTCACTTCTTAGCTAACATTTGTATCTTCATTATAATTAGTATTCTTTATTAAAACAAAAAATTTTTGTTATTTCATATTTTTATACTTTCTATGTTTATTTCCTTTTACACCAAAACCTTTGAAGTATCATATTTTGAAATTTTGAAATGGCCTATCGACAAAATCAAACTTGAAATTTGATTAGTTGGAATTCATGCTATTATCTACACAAATTCAACATTTAATATTCATCTATCTATTTTATTGAATTGTCATAATCTATTTAAAGATCTAAACTTAATTCGCTTTCAAAACACGTTCGAACCCAATTATTGCTTAGAAGTTTTTTTGCATATTTTAATATAGTCTTTTGATATTGGCTAAATGGTATTTAAATTTCATTTAGAAAATGTGAAGAGGCTAATTTTCACTTTATTCTTATTTTCTAATTAAATATTATCTTAAGAATTGATTATAAAATATTGATCATATTTTCGATATAAAATATAATTTTGATTATACTAGGGAACAGGAACTGTTGAGGTTCGGAGCCTTAATATTTAGATTTAATTTTATAGCCTTCTTTAAAAAATTTATAAAATAAATCCATATGCCATTTAAAATAACAACAAGCCTAGCCACCAACAACAGCAATTAAGACAATTTTAATATTTATTTTTTTAATATTTGTTTAATAAATTTATACAGTAAATTTAGTAATTTTTATTATATAATATCTTTAATAGAACTTGCTAACCACCATTTCGTCAACAATCTACATCTAGCCAGCACTAAACTATCAGGCCAATCCTAACTTAAATCTGTTAACTTTGTCTGCAAAACAATTGTTAACAAAATTGGGTTATATCTTTTCTCTCTCTAGGTACATGCATACATGAAGATATATAACAATTACTGAATTATTGTAGCATGGAAATAATAAATAGAATGCTCTCAATTCAATAATTCCTTTTACTTGATTTAATAATCTAAACACCAATATAAAAATAAGCAATAAATTTGGTTAGTTATAAGTAAATCAAATATTACTTACTATCGGAAACTTCAATATTAATGTGTTGACTTTCTAAAATACTGTATATGCATATAAATATACTAAAATTACAGGTTAAACTCAATTTGAGAAGATAAATATCATTACCTGCATTTACTATATTGACAGATTCAGAAATTTTTACAATAACATATTACTAATATTTTAAAAATTTAAGTGTTATTATCTGGTTTAGGGAGTTTTGGAAGATTCAAAAAATGACTTGTATAAATAACTTGTGGGTATATCTGATATTCGAATTATGTCGATTTGACTTGATCATATAGTAAGAAATTTTTGTCTAAATTCTTAACTTGCTTATATAATTCAGTTCTTTCATATTTCAAATCTTTAAAAAATTGATCCAGTGTAACAGCTAATTTACTAGCAGTTGGTTAGTTTTGAGGATCTGCATTTAAGCATTTATTCATCAGATCCAAAAATAATTGAAGAACTTTGCATCTAATTTTAGATTTGTAACCTAGACAAATATGTGTTGCTAGATCTTTGTTATGTAAAATATTATGATATGGAGGATATTCAGTAAAAACTTCTGGCATAATTATTCTGAAAGAATAAATATCTGATTTGAATATATTCCTTTTCATTGCATATAATACCTCTGGAGCAATATAGAGAAGCACACCCAAAAGTGCTTTAGAACTTGAGTTTTGTAACACTAGCTTACACAAGCCAAAATCAATAATATAAGAACTAAACATATTTTGATTAACTATATTTTCATAATAAAAATTTTTATGTACTAAGTTGGCTTTATGAATTGTATTAAGCCTATTAGCTATATAATATAAGCTTGCTACTTTAAAAATGAATTTAATCCAATATATTTACTATCCTAAGACTTCCCTGCTCTGTGTATTCTGTAACCATCATATAGTTACTATCTTTTGGGTTCTTGGTTATTCTATAAATTGTAATTGCAAAATAGCCTCCATATCTATATTGATTTTTAATCTAAAATATTGAATAGAATAAATAAGATTACTATACTTTAATAATAAATTATAATACTTACTTCTTCTAAAAGTTCTTGTTTTATATCTTTAGAATTATCAAGGCTCTTTAAACAAATATTTGTTTGTGCTTTTCATTTCCATACATTTTTTGACAATCAAATCCTATAATATATCCATTAATCTATACTGCCTTAAAAATAGTACTAAAGCCTTTTTTAGCAAAATACTTTATATTTGTAAATTTGCTAAAAATAATCTATTCAATGATGTCTTTAAACTTCAATGCATTAAGTTGTGTTTGTTGAATTAATTGATCAATTAAAAATTCTTGTTTAGACCTTAATATTAAAAAATAATAAATATAATTAAAAGCTACATTATTAATATTCTGATTTGCTATAAAAAATTCTGGTTTACAGTACTTATTGCTATAGTAATACAATTATTTAGATATAGTTAGGGCAGTGACAGATATTACGTAATATCCTAGGGGGGAAGGGGGTCAAAAAAATTTTTACATAAGACTAATTATACAATTTGATTGGCTAATTGATCTTATATAGGTGAGAGGGGGTAGCTCTATGATAAAATGATATTATGTAATATATGTCACGGCCCTTATGTATTGGAATGAATGTAGTTTATTTCTATAGTAATTTACTGTAAAAAATTCTTACTGACTATATAGTAATACCTAGGGGTTAGTAAAACTACAGGGGCCAACTTATATGATATATATAGCTAATAAAATGATTTGCATGATTTTGTATAACAATTAAATAGATGATAATAAAAATTTGCGATACTATACTAACGAGTCTTTTAGCAATAATAACCAAACACTGATTTAGCATATGTTATTGCTATACTCTATTGCCACTAGTTGGTAGGTTTATGTAGAGATTGCATACATATAGGTATTCGCAGAGACAAAATTCACTTCTTTAAAAATAATTGAAATTGTTAAATACAACCTTATTACTAACTCTATATATACTTAACAAACTATACTTTGTAAATTAGTTAAAAAAAACGTACATGATATTAAGGTAAAATATCATTAGCAAATTTATAGTAGTAAAATTTTTTGAAAGATTCGGCAATTTGTAAGAACACCAATTTGACTTTGCGCACCAACTCAGACTTCTGACACTTTGCAAAAACACAACTAATTTCTCTAGCAATTTCTAAATTTTCAAGAACGCTTCTTTAAAAAGATGATTTAGTTTGGCACAAGCTTTTGCAAGTATTCACAAGTATTCACAAGTTTTTGCAAGTTTTTGCAAAGTTTTGCTTTATTTATTTTTTTTTGTTTGCCGTTTTTTGGTTTTTTTTAAACTTTTTTAATTAATTTATTTATTCTAAATTTTCAAAAACGCTTCTTTAAAAAAATGATTTAGTTTGGCACAAGTTTTCGCAAGTTTTTGCAAGTTTTTGCAAAGTTTCGCTTTATTTATTTTTTGTTTGATGTTTTTTGGTTTTTTTCTTAAACTTTTTTTATTAATTTATTTTATTCTGGCACTTTGTGAGAACACTAACTTCTCTAGCACTTTCAAGAACATACTAGATTTCTCTAGCCTTTTTTCAGAAGTGTTTAAAAAAAGAGAGAACTGAAAGTAATAGTCAAAACAAAAAAGATAGCTGAAGCAAAGATAATAGCTAACTGTGGGGTGTGTGAAAATAAGTGTATAGAGTTTAGTTTTTTATTTTTTTCTACAAATATTAATAGAATTAGATGCGAAAAAGTGCGAAAGTAGTTAAAATAATATATAATAATGTAAAATAATACTGTAAAGAATATATAATAATTAAAATTAGTGTTCCTATGAACCTGAACTGAACTGAACTTAGGTCAAGTTCAGGTTCAGGTTCAGGTTCAGTATTGAACTTTTAGAGTAGGTTCAGGTTCAGTTCAGGTTCAGTTCATAAGTTCATAAACATGTTCAGGTTCAGTCTGGTGTCCATTGGGTTTGGTCTGGTCCAGACCAGACTCAAATTCTAAATTTTATTATTAAACTTTATACTAAACTCAAACTCAATCATAAGTTTGGTCNAAATTTCATTTAGAAAATGTGAAGAGGCTAATTTTCACTTTATTCTTATTTTCTAATTAAATATTATCTTAAGAATTGATTATAAAATATTGATCATATTTTCGATATAAAATATAATTTTGATTATACTAGGGAACAGGAACTGTTGAGGTTCGGAGCCTTAATATTTAGATTTAATTTTATAGCCTTCTTTAAAAAATTTATAAAATAAATCCATATGCCATTTAAAATAACAACAAGCCTAGCCACCAACAACAGCAATTAAGACAATTTTAATATTTATTTTTTTAATATTTGTTTAATAAATTTATACAGTAAATTTAGTAATTTTTATTATATAATATCTTTAATAGAACTTGCTAACCACCATTTCGTCAACAATCTACATCTAGCCAGCACTAAACTATCAGGCCAATCCTAACTTAAATCTGTTAACTTTGTCTGCAAAACAATTGTTAACAAAATTGGGTTATATCTTTTCTCTCTCTAGGTACATGCATACATGAAGATATATAACAATTACTGAATTATTGTAGCATGGAAATAATAAATAGAATGCTCTCAATTCAATAATTCCTTTTACTTGATTTAATAATCTAAACACCAATATAAAAATAAGCAATAAATTTGGTTAGTTATAAGTAAATCAAATATTACTTACTATCGGAAACTTCAATATTAATGTGTTGACTTTCTAAAATACTGTATATGCATATAAATATACTAAAATTACAGGTTAAACTCAATTTGAGAAGATAAATATCATTACCTGCATTTACTATATTGACAGATTCAGAAATTTTTACAATAACATATTACTAATATTTTAAAAATTTAAGTGTTATTATCTGGTTTAGGGAGTTTTGGAAGATTCAAAAAATGACTTGTATAAATAACTTGTGGGTATATCTGATATTCGAATTATGTCGATTTGACTTGATCATATAGTAAGAAATTTTTGTCTAAATTCTTAACTTGCTTATATAATTCAGTTCTTTCATATTTCAAATCTTTAAAAAATTGATCCAGTGTAACAGCTAATTTACTAGCAGTTGGTTAGTTTTGAGGATCTGCATTTAAGCATTTATTCATCAGATCCAAAAATAATTGAAGAACTTTGCATCTAATTTTAGATTTGTAACCTAGACAAATATGTGTTGCTAGATCTTTGTTATGTAAAATATTATGATATGGAGGATATTCAGTAAAAACTTCTGGCATAATTATTCTGAAAGAATAAATATCTGATTTGAATATATTCCTTTTCATTGCATATAATACCTCTGGAGCAATATAGAGAAGCACACCCAAAAGTGCTTTAGAACTTGAGTTTTGTAACACTAGCTTACACAAGCCAAAATCAATAATATAAGAACTAAACATATTTTGATTAACTATATTTTCATAATAAAAATTTTTATGTACTAAGTTGGCTTTATGAATTGTATTAAGCCTATTAGCTATATAATATAAGCTTGCTACTTTAAAAATGAATTTAATCCAATATATTTACTATCCTAAGACTTCCCTGCTCTGTGTATTCTGTAACCATCATATAGTTACTATCTTTTGGGTTCTTGGTTATTCTATAAATTGTAATTGCAAAATAGCCTCCATATCTATATTGATTTTTAATCTAAAATATTGAATAGAATAAATAAGATTACTATACTTTAATAATAAATTATAATACTTACTTCTTCTAAAAGTTCTTGTTTTATATCTTTAGAATTATCAAGGCTCTTTAAACAAATATTTGTTTGTGCTTTTCATTTCCATACATTTTTTGACAATCAAATCCTATAATATATCCATTAATCTATACTGCCTTAAAAATAGTACTAAAGCCTTTTTTAGCAAAATACTTTATATTTGTAAATTTGCTAAAAATAATCTATTCAATGATGTCTTTAAACTTCAATGCATTAAGTTGTGTTTGTTGAATTAATTGATCAATTAAAAATTCTTGTTTAGACCTTAATATTAAAAAATAATAAATATAATTAAAAGCTACATTATTAATATTCTGATTTGCTATAAAAAATTCTGGTTTACAGTACTTATTGCTATAGTAATACAATTATTTAGATATAGTTAGGGCAGTGACAGATATTACGTAATATCCTAGGGGGGAAGGGGGTCAAAAAAATTTTTACATAAGACTAATTATACAATTTGATTGGCTAATTGATCTTATATAGGTGAGAGGGGGTAGCTCTATGATAAAATGATATTATGTAATATATGTCACGGCCCTTATGTATTGGAATGAATGTAGTTTATTTCTATAGTAATTTACTGTAAAAAATTCTTACTGACTATATAGTAATACCTAGGGGTTAGTAAAACTACAGGGGCCAACTTATATGATATATATAGCTAATAAAATGATTTGCATGATTTTGTATAACAATTAAATAGATGATAATAAAAATTTGCGATACTATACTAACGAGTCTTTTAGCAATAATAACCAAACACTGATTTAGCATATGTTATTGCTATACTCTATTGCCACTAGTTGGTAGGTTTATGTAGAGATTGCATACATATAGGTATTCGCAGAGACAAAATTCACTTCTTTAAAAATAATTGAAATTGTTAAATACAACCTTATTACTAACTCTATATATACTTAACAAACTATACTTTGTAAATTAGTTAAAAAAAACGTACATGATATTAAGGTAAAATATCATTAGCAAATTTATAGTAGTAAAATTTTTTGAAAGATCTTGCGAACCTGTGAATTCTTTTGGCAACCTGCAATATAATTCAAAATATTTTGCAAAAAATATTTTTTGAAATAATTTATTTCGAAATAATTCGAAATATTTTCAATTATTTTAGACCTGGGAAACCAAGCTGGATCAGTATATCTGTAATCTGGGTCATATCAAGGGCATATTGGACGTATTGGACTATATTTCGAAATATTTCAAAAATTTGTATAAAGTTACAAAATCAGATTGAATCTTTATAAATTAGATTTTTTTCAATTTTTTTTTTGTTTTCATTTTGTTTTTCATTTATTTATTTTTTAATTTTTTTTACATTTTACAAAAATACTAGTCTTTTGCAAGAAAACCAACAACTATTCGGCAATTTGTAAGAACTCCAATTTGACTTTGCGCACCAACTCAGACTTCTGACACTTTGCAAAAACACAACTAATTTCTCTAGCAATTTCTAAATTTCCAAGAACGCTTCTTTAAAAAGATGATTTAGTTTGACACAAGTTTTCGCAAGAATTCACAAGTATTTACAAGTTTTTGTAAGATTTTGCAAAGTTTCGCTTTATTTGTTTTTTTTGTTTGTTTTTTTTTTAAACTTTTTTTAATTAATTTATTTTTTTCTAAATTTTCAAGAACGCTTTTTTAAAGAGATAATTTAGTTTGGCTCAAGTTTTTACAAGTATTCGCAAGTTTTTGCAAGTTTTTGCAAAGTTTCGCTTTATTTATTTTTTTGTTTGATGTTTTTTGGTTTTTTTCTTAAACTTTTTTTATTAATTTATTTTATTCTGGTACTTTGTGAGAACACTAACTTCTCTAGCACTTTGCAAGAACATACTAGATTTCTCTAGCCTATTTTTTAGAAGTGTCTAGAAAAAAGAGAGAAACGAAGGTAATAGTCAAAACAAAAGAGATAGCTGAAGCAAAAACAATAGTTAAAACAAAGAAGTATGAAAATAAGTATGTAGAGTTAGTTTTTTATTTTTTTTCTACAAATAGTAATGGAATTAGATACAAAAAAGTGTGAAAGTAGTTAAAATAATATGTAATAATGTAAAAATAATACTGTAAAGAATATATAATAATTAAAATATAATATATAATAAAATATGTAATATTTATTAAAATATATATTTAATTTAAAAATATAATATTATATATATAATGTAAAATGATAATAATAAAAAAATATAAAATTTTATATTAAATTGTAAAAATTTTAAAAAAGTTTAAAATTTTGCGAATTATTGCAAAATATTGCAAAATATTGCTTCTGTAACCCTGAAGGAGATAATTAAATAGAGGTTTGCATTGTTTTATTTGGTCTATTTCACAATATTTTACAATATAATTTGACTTTTCAGAGATCACAGGAGGTACCATAGATTCTCGAAAATAAGCTACTCCGAAAATAAGCTATTTTCTAATTTTTTTTTAAAAATCAAAAAAAACGTGTTGGCAGTTGCTACATATAAAACTTTTTTTTACTAAGTAAACTTCAAAAGTTTGATTAAGTAAAGTTGTTCAGCGCATCAAAATATACTTATATTAAAAATTTGAAGTCATTTGGACAACTTTTTATTAGTACGGTTTTCAATTTTTTCAAAAATGTCTATATGCTAAAAATAAGCTACCCCCGATTTTTTGAGCTCAAAATCATGCAAAAATGAGTAGCTTATTTTCGGGAATATACGGTAATATTTCACATATAATCATGTAAATCTGCAATATTTTGTAATATTCACTAAAGTTTAAAATTTTTAAAATTTTTGTAATTTAAATAAAATTTTATATTTTTTTATTATTATCATTATACATTATATATATTACATTTTTAAATTAAATATATAATTTATTTTTTTTTTATAATTCGGCAGTCATGCCAATACTTTATTAGAGATTGTATTATTTTAACATAATAATAAAAATTATATAAAAAGAAAATCTATCTTTCTATAATCTAAATTACAAATATTAGCTCACCTGGTTATTCAGAGAATACCTATATGTGACCTGCTATAGTGAGATTTTCCTCGTACTATACAGCTTTGTTCTAAGTTGTATAATACTTCACAGGATGGTTCTCACAGCCTATTATAACTACCATCTAATTTTTCCACCAACTAGCTCATTCGCCACTGTTGATCCAACGAGCTACCTCTTCTCTAACTAACTTCCAAACTTCAGTTTAGCAGCTTTTTTTTTTGTTACTTCTCTTTTTCTACGTTCTGTGCTTTTTGTGACAAGTTCTTTTTCTTTTTTGTTTTCTTTCTTGTTTCTTTTCTTTCTCTTCTGCCTCTTACTATGTTTCTCCTTTACTGTGATATTTAGCTCTTTCTTCCACTCTTTTATTAGCACACATCTAGGGATCTATACTCTTTTGTATATAAGCTCTATTTATTTTTCTATAAAGTAACTAAGAAGTTTATGGTTTGTTTGTTTGACTTAAAAAGTGGTCTCAATTTTTTATAGTCTTCTGTTGTTATTAGGCCTCTCATTCAATATTCTCTTCTTCTTAACTCATCCTTTGTACTGCCCTTTTCTAAATTTACTAGAACCTTTTCTATTTTCTTTTCTATTTTCCCTTTTAGTTTTTTAACTTTCATAGACTTAATTTTACTGCACATTCTTCAAGGTCTCTAAGTAGGTTTATCAATACTTTGCAGCTTACGAGGTGTTCTACTGTTTCATTCTTCTCTTTACAGACTATACAGGTAGTACTGTGATACACGTCAGGGTTTCTTTTGTTTAATGCCACTAGTACTAGTAGCAGGTTGTTAATACACTTAAGTTCAAAGAGCTGTAAAGTGTTTTTTTCCATTGTGTAGTTATGTACCCTTGTGCTACTTTTAGTAATTTTGCAAAAAGTTGGCCAATGTTAGAGCTTGGTGCATTCTTGATGAGTTGCATTGTTCTTTGTATATGTAAATGTCCATTCTGCTTTGTTAACCAATCTTGTAAGCATTTTAACAAAGGAGCGAATTGGTTTTTCGATTGGCTCCTTATTCTATTTACACTTTATCTTGGCATCTTTCACGCTATCTGCACTTAGTACAAAATACTTTTGACTATTAACTTCTTTTTTGGCTTTTTTATTAGCTACTTCATTAAAGATTTCTCCTGAGTGACCTTTAACTTTAACCCAATGAACTTTAAGTTTCTTCGTTCTTATTAAGCTGACTACCCATGCTACTAAACAAGCATTTTTAATTTTTATCTATTTTTTTGCACTTTCCATTTTGAGACCCTTTTGGATTGCTAATATCGCTATCTTGCTGTCCGTTCTAATTTTAAGCTTTTTTCATTTGGCGTTATTAGCAAAGCAACTAAAATTGAATATATAATTTATTTATTTTTTTTTTTAAGGTGAGGCCTTGCTTATATCTTTATTGGGTAATTTATATAAGTAATTACATATAGTATATAAAAACTTAAATTGTTGGGCAGTTGTTAGAGTCAGAGTGTAATTGGTCGGGAAGGCCGCTGAATGTATAGGTTCTGTGCTGGTGTGACTTTTTGTGAGATGGATATTGTTGTTGTATTTGGATGCATTTGTATTTAGAAGAGATATTGTTCGTTCTTTTCCATTGGACAAGGGAGGTACAGCATGGCTTCCAAATCTGTTTGTATGTCACTTCTGATAGTCTTAGAAGGATTTTGATAATGACTTGGGATACTTGTTTATAAGATAGGTCAAAGGGCTGTATTTCTTCAATTAGGGGTCTTGGGACAAGACCTTTGAGCGTGGAGTTTAGCGAGTACGGGTGTAAAAAAAATGGGTTAGGATTGAATGCTGGATGAGTAAAAATCAATTGTATTAATTTGTCTAGTTGGGTAGCTGAGCTAGATGTTGAATGCCTGTATAGCATTAAGAAGGGTATGCCAAACTGGCCAGGAGTTAAACTTGAAATGTTTGGAGGAATGTTTAGAGATGGTTAGGAGCTTATTGTATTTGGAGATTACGAACTGAGAGTCTGTAAAAATATCGACTATAAAGTTGCGTGATATAGTAGATATGGCTGAGAGAATAGCCAAGAGCTCGGCTTTGTATGATGAGGGCCAGCTATACGCTTGTGCTACAAATTGGTGGGTGATTTGATCATTGTGGATTTGTGCCCAGCTAATGCCCATAGAGCATTGGTTAGTACCAATTTCCACAACAGAACTATCTGTGTAGAAAGTAAAGTGCTGAATAGCAGAATTGTTATGTGCAATTCTGAGAAGGTTTTGTGAGGCCTCATTGTTGTGGAAAAGAGTTGGCACTAGTGAATTCGTAATATGTATCGTAGGTAGTAGTAGGGTAGCAAAAGGATGCTTGATTGCTACTGAATAGATAAGGTCAATGTAGTTAGCATTGAATTTGAGTTGTTTGTTAGTAGTTTTCCTGCCCAAAAATTGGGTAGAGAAAATTGCTGAAACTTCTAGAGTGCAGCAACTTGTAATGCGGTTTGAGTTAAGATGACAACCAGTACAGAGGGAGCACTAAACTGGGGGAGGGGATATTGATTGAAGTGGGCCGGATCTATATTGTGTTGCCAATATGTGATAGAAACTGTATTGGTTTGTTTAAAGGTTTTTCTTATTTGTCCAATTATGATATTATTGTCTTTGTATGTTAATAACCATGGTTTACGGAATTTGGGTATTGAATTTGTTTAATAGGCAAATGGGTTGAACCTATTAGGTCTGAACTCTGGGGAAATAGTACGTTGAAGTTTGTAGGATAGAATTGTGTTTTCTAGGTATGAAAACCAAAGTGGTTTTTTTCCCTCTAGGGAGGTATAGGAGTTTAGGTAAGATATGTTGCTATTCAAGCAGGATGTTGTTGTTTGTTGAACTCAATTGTTCTAGATTAGAGAATGTGGTTGTGTTATAGCTGTTGCTTGAAGATTTTGTATTTTGGGTGTTTGGAGAGGGTGCTTTCAAGTGGTATGCAATTATTGTTGATTGTTTGGGGCTATAGGATACCGGGATTAGCTAGGACCATAATGCCCAAGTGGTTGAAAAGCTAGATAATTTTGAAATTGGTTGTGTGTCTATTGGGGCTGTCGATAATTGGCTATGAGTGTTGAAGAATATTGGTTGTAGACCATAAGTTGTTTTGCAATTGTTAGAGTCTAATACGAGTTGAAGTACCAAGTATTGAAGAATTGTTTAAACATTGCAGGAAGTTGCTAATGTAATGTTGTAGCTAGATGTCCTATATATTTCGGATATTGTATAAGTTATGGTTTAGCATAGTACTATTAGGAGTAGAGCGTGGGTGATAGGACTTGTGTTTTGCAATTGTCAAGTACTTGCTCAGGATTTTGTTGCATGTTGATTAAGGGATTACGATGTTGTGTAGACGATATTCAGTAGTTGGAATAATGACTGTATTAATGATATATGCAATTTGTTTGTCAGTTATACTCTTTGTACTGGAAATACTGGCTAGGCTTATGGCTTCTTCTTGGATTAATTTGATTTGAGCAGTTTGTTTGTTATTAAGTGTGAACCAGTACTCAAGGAATTTGAATGGTTGGTCCTTAGAAATTGAACTGATATGGGAGTTTAGAAATGATATGGAAGAAGAGGTGTGTTTTGTAATGAAGGTAGATTTAGATGGATTAACTTGTATGTTTGCTATTTGATAGAAGGAGGCTGCTATTTCAGTTATCTTTTCTAGCTCCTTTTTGGATTGGGAGATCCACAGGGTATCATCCATGTAAGCTAGAACTGATACCGATATGTGAAGGTAGTTAGTGGATGGATTGAGGAGATTAGTATGCCATGATATTGAAAGTGTGTATCCTAAGGAATGTATTAAGATATGAGTAATTAGAGGATCGTAATATATTCTCCAAAAGAGTGGTGTGATTGTCTCTTCTTGGTCGATGCTGTTTCTAACTAAGTATGAGTTGGTAAGGCCAAGGGTAGTAATTACTCAGTTTGTACAGTCAGAAAGCAGGTTAGAGAGGATATTGATTAATGTTTTGGGCATCTGAATTCTGTGTAATGATTTATGGAAGAGGTCAAAGTTAACTGAGTTATATGCTTTACTCATATCCTGGGATAAGAGCCAGAGTTGGTTTGAATTGCAAGACGCGTCTTCAATGATATTGTTGAGAATATGAATTGGTATGGCTGTTGAGTTGCCTAGTAGGGCCATATAATTGAAAGATGAGAGAATTTTGTGTTTAGATAGGATATTGTTTAAACAGTTAGTAAACAGTTTTGTGTAGAGTTTCTTAATGTGCTCGACGAGGCTTATGGGCCTGGTGTTGGTAAGGTTGCTATCGAAAATAGGTTTTTTTGAGATTAGAAAGATATAGCTCTCTTTCTATTGTTTTGGTATGGTCTGAGTAGAGAGGCAACAATTGAAGAGAGAGATTGTTGCTTGTATAAAGTCTGGTCCTGCATGTTTGAACATTTCATAGCTAATTCCTGAGGGTCCACAGGCCTTATTGTTTGGTAGCTGACTAAGTGTTGAAGTCACTTCTTGTCTAAAGCTTGCCAGAGCATCTGCATACCATGTAGAGTCAATATTGGGTTTTGGGTTGTATTCATCTTGTCATATAGATTCAAATAGGCTTTGGTTGACTTGGCGAGGGGCTGTCCAGTTGTCAAAGTGTTGCTGAATATGGTCTTTAATAGCCGATGGGTCAGTAATTACCTCCTGCTTAAGTTTTATATTGTCAAATTTTAAATACTGCTAATCATGAAAGTAGGGTGAGTTATGAGCTTGGAGCATCTTTTTTGGATTGACTCAGAGATTTGCTGTTTGATTTGTTTAATGTTTTCTATGTTGCGAACATGGTATAAGCTTTTCCATTCTATGTTTGCCTCGCTGATTTAATCAGAAAGGAGCTGGTGAGTGAGTGGCAGTAGAGGTATTTGAAGCTGACATGATTGATTCAGTGCTGTAATACCCGAGTTAAGGTGATCTGGAATTGGTAAGTTCTGTTTAAGTACCTGTTTGATTTTCTGGATAGTGCTACTAAGCTTTTTGAGGCTAATATATAGATGTGTTGCTGTAGCTGAGAAGGTGTGTTGAAAATTGCGTATACTAAACTTTTTGTTAGGAATATGTTGTATTGCAGCATTGATAATACTGGTTTGGATTTTGTGCCATATGGTCTCTAGAGATTCAGAAGTGTTCGTTGTCAGTGGTGTATTATGGGAAATAAGTTTGTTTTTGACTTGGTTAGTGAAGTTTTTCCAGAGGGCGTTATCCATGGCCTTTAGTTGAAAACTCTTCTGCAAATTTGGGTTTTCTGTCTTGGCTTACTAGTTAGAACATATAGAAAGGACATTTGAAGATGAGGATTTTGTGATTACTCTGAGTACTAGTATAAGAGTCGTCTATAGTATATTCAGTAAAATATGTTATTATGGGATGGTATACCCATATGTGATCAATTTGGCTACTGTATTTTGAGCTGTACCATATATGGCTTTTGTTTTGTGAATAAGATGCCAGATTATACATGTTGTTATACATGAGGAATTGGAGAAGTTTATATTTGATCGAGCCAGAATATATCTTGTCTGTAGTAGTATTGAAGTCCCCTAAAACAAAAGGGAGTATATTGCGTGATGTGGCCTGCTATATTCAGTGGATAATGCAGTTTTGTGTTTCAAGCCTAATAGGGGGCTATCACATGGAAGATAAATTGAGATAATTCGGAATTTGAAGTCATGTTTGAAAAAGATGTCGATGGCAATTGCATAGCCTGGGTATATAATGACATTGTGAATATGTAGAGTAAGATCATTATTTATTATAAGTGCAGTTTCTGCTTTGGAACCCTCTGTACAAGACCAGAAGTAAGTGTAGTAGGGAGTTTTGTGAGGTTTAGTGATTAAATATTCATTAGACAGTTTAGTTTCTATAAGGCTGATAATGTTAGGGGAGTAACAAAAATCAGGTGATTTTTTAGGAGGGAGGTGGTAAAAAATATTGAAATTATATATAAGAACCTGACTATTTATATATTAAGGAAGAGGGAGGGGGGTAGGCCTCTGATAAAAAATAATCAGGTGATTAATGACACTGCCTTTAAGGTTGTTCTTGAGACAGTATTGCTCCCAGACTTGTTTTCTAAGATCTTGGTTAAGGCCTCAGACGTTGTGTGTACAAATGGAGTGTGAAAGGGATTAGGTTGGTTACTAAATTTGACTGAAGTAGTAAAAAAGTTTGTTTGTTGCGCTATGTTTGTGCTTCTCATTGACTAGTTTAGCTTGTGTCCATTGGTGTTGTATTTTCCAATGGCCAGGAGGTGTGATTTTCAGTTGTGTCATTGTTGTCATTGTTTGGGTCCTTAGGTTCTTCTGATATCTGTGGGATACTTGCAAATGATTGTACGGTACTAGGTGAGGCAGGCCTGGTTTGTGTATGTGTCTGAATATGCTCCATTTAGGAATAGGTAAGGGGGTAAGTCTAGTAAAAAGTCTGGAATGGAGTTAATCTTAAAGTGAGACCAGAGGGTTTTCATAGTAGGGGCTATATTATGTTGTGATGTGATTGGGAATGACAGTTCAATATTTTGATCAGAAAGGATAGTTTTCAAGTTGAGTAAATTATCAGGAAGCTGAGGTGTTTGGGGTGGAGTGGATTTGCTAGTGATTCCTCAGGGGGTTAGTAGGGATTTGGATCCACTCTTCTGGAAGTTTTGTAAAGTAGTAATGTTTATGTAATTCTTTGAAAGCTTCTACTAAGTCTTTTGGTAGTTCGATCAGAATTGGGATGCTAAATTTTTTCATGATTTGGTCTATCTTGGGAAGTGTGGGCTTATTAGTAGGGTTGGCCTGCATGATATATTCGGGTAAGGGGAGCTTAAATTTATAATAAGGAGTTATTTGTTTTAGGAATTTTCTAGCTTCATGATCACTAGTGATTGGAAATAAGAACTGGGTAACTGGTTTGATTTTGTTTGTATGGGGCACGCCATTTATTATATAATTTTTACTATGGATACATGGTCAGAGGCAGTGATCATATCATGTCTATATATTATATTAATCAATCAGAATTAAATAAAATGATTATACCATATATGGGTAAAGGTGGTTACTAAGTAAAAAATATTACGTAATAAATGGCACGCCCCTATCAGATGAGAGTGGAAGCTTTGTACTAAAATAGCCATTGGGCAAAAGCTTGAATATGAGACCACTTCTGAAAGTAGAACATCTGACATAGAGGGGTTAAATAGGAAGAAACTTCTAATTCTGGGATTGAGTTCTTGGTAGGTGGAAGACTAGTGGAAGGGAGAGACTTTCTTTTAGGTGGCAAGTCAAAGTAAGTATCAGGAATCCAGTCATCTACTGTATTTTGTAGTAGTTAGCGAGTTTTTTCTTGTATTCAGGTATGTATAGTAATGCTGCCCTGTGCTTGATTGGAAAGTACTGGCACAAACTAGAGGTTGGTTCTTTGTAGTATGCAAGAAGAGATGGAAGTTCTACAAAGTATACTTCTGGAAGTTCGCTAAATTTAAAGATTTTTCTCAAGGCGTTGATCACTCCTTTAGTATGCAATCGTTGCTTAATAGGGAGTACAAAGGGGATGATTGCTTTTATTTCCTTAGTAATTTGATCTGGGTGCTCAGAAAGTAGGAGTAATCTCTCTTCGATAGCTTTTTAAATTTTTTTTTAAGTATTTTGGGATCCTAAGTATCTTTGTCTTTGATTTGCAAAAAGCCTTGTGCATAACGTACTAGCTCGTAGGTAGCTTTTATTGAGAGTTTAGTGAAGTCGGTACTAGCGAGATATTGGCCAATTAGCATTTTTCTGAGCATTAGATAAATGATAGTGCGTGTTTCCTGGTTGGTAAATGTAACTTCATTTTCTTCTTTGTATGTCTCAAGGGCATCGTTATATAGGCTCGTGTACTCCTTCTGGTGTGCTGGTTGGGTTCTTTGGTTCTTGGAGAAGGTAGTGAAAAATCTTGTATCCCGGTGAACGAATTTAAGACAGATAGCCTCAGGGAGTGTAGATTGTATTGGACTTGTTGTCAATTTGTATTTAGTAAACTTGTAAATTCCTTCTGGTGTTGTTAGTGCTTCTGCGATAGTATTAAATAACCAGGCTTCTAGATCAAAGGGTGTGTCATCTGGTGTTTCAAGTTTGCTTTGTACAGTGGTTGCCCATTACATATGATCTATAGTATCTGTGTAGGGTATGTTCAGGTATATCTTAGTAATCTGGCTATAGAGTGGTCTACTACTACTAGGAGTATTCTCGAGCGTGGTTTTAGATGCTTTGTTAGAAAGAGCGGTTTGTAGTGATACAACCTGTAAGCGTTTTCTGCTAGTATTTGCCGTAGTGGCTGAGTGTAGCTGAGCGATGGTGGTACTACTACTGGAGATAATAGATGAAGTGATTTGTTTAGTGGGTGTTGATAATCATGGTACTCCAGTTTGATTAGTGGTTGCAATTGGTGGTAGCTGTGTATCTTCTAGAGCTGGAAAGTCTGGAAAATGCGTTGTTTGTATGAGGGGTGCTTGCAGAATTGTGTTGTTAAATGTGGTACTTTTTAGTTGGTTTTGCTTGTTTTCTTTGTAGCTTTCAACTAATTCGTTATCAGTTTCTGGGTCAATAGATGCACTGTATGTGATTGCTGGGAGGTCATTAGTGCATTTTGCTTTTGTGTATAGTTTCATAGCATTTTCGTATAGTTGTAATAGTGTGACAAGATTACTGCTTCGGGACGTTTTGGGTAGTTTTGCAACGATGTTGACAGAACCATCTCCTTGTGCTATGAGGTCGAATAGAACTGATTGGCCTGTGTTATCTTGTTGCATAGCCAATGAGGTGGAAATTTAACCAAATTTGGGATTTTTCCTAGTTTGGTAATATTGGTGTAAAAAATGAAATTGTCTTTGTATTCTGGTAGTGAGAGAACAGAAAAGAAGACAGAGAATATAAGTTTGGACCAGTTGTTAATAATAATTTCTATGAACTCTTTAGCTGGTTCTGCTTCTAGCATAGTGGGCCTTGCGTCAGGGAGTGTTTCTTTTGGCTGAGTTTGTTTGCGGGAAAATAGTAGGAATTTAATGAAAGAGGAGAAGATGCTTGAAGACATAGTTTCTAGTGCGAATTTTGGTTTGAAGAGGTGTTTTGGTTTAGGGTTTTTTGCGATTTTACTTAAAACTAAGGTGACAAAATGTTTTTTGTTATCTAATATTAATTGGTCCTTAGGACCGTTGTTGCCAGACGGCAAAAAAACTGACTTGTTGTCTATTTTTGAGTTAATCGCTTTTATTTGTGTGAATTTAGACCTTTTTGTAAATAGTGCAGGTCAATATTTAGGTGCCGAACAACTTTACTTAGAGGCCAAGTATCAAGTTACTTAGTAAAATTTCAGGATATTGTCGCGGAAAAATTTTTTCTTTTGTTCTAGTTTTGATAATAGGGATCTACAGAAAGAGTTCTTAATATATAATTTAATAAATATACATATTTTATTATATATTATATTTTAATTATTATACATTTTTTATAGTATCATTTTACATTACTATATATTATTTTAACTACTTTCGCACTTTGTCGCATCTAATTTCATTACTATTTGTAGAAAAAAAATAAAAAACTAACTCTATATACTTATTTTCATTCACCCACAGGTAGCTATTATTTTTGCTTCTTTGGTTTAACTATCGTTTTTGCTTCAGCACCTTCGTTTCTTTTTTTTTCTAAACACTTCTAAAAAATAGGCTAGAGAAATCTAGTTTGTTTTTGCAAAGTGCTAGAGAAGTTAGTGTTCTTACAAAGTTTCAGAATAAAATAAATTAATAAAAGTTTAAAAAAAAACCAAAAAAAACAAAAAATATTAAACAAAAAAAATAAATAAAGTGAAACTATGCAAAAACTTGCAAAAACTTGTGCCAAACTAAATTATCTCTTTAAAAAAGTATCCTTGAAAATTTAGAAATTGCTAGAGAAATCAGTTGTGTGTTCTTGCAAAGTGTCAGAAGTTTGAGTTAATATGCAAAATCAAATTGGTGTTCTTGCAAAGCACTGAATAGTCATTGATTTTCTTGTAAAAGACTAATTTTTGTAAAGTGTGAAAAAAATTAAAAAAATAAATAAAACAAAATGAAATCAAAAAACAAAATGAAAAAAGGTCTAATTTATAAAAAATCTAATCTGATCTTGTAACATTATACAAAATTTTGAAATATTTCAAAAAATTTTAAAAATATAGTCCAATAAGCCCCTTGGTATGAACAGGCTACAGATATACCTATCTAGCTTGTTTTTTCTAGATCTAAAATATTTTAAAAATCTTTCGAATTATTTTGAACTTAAGTATTTTTGAAATTACTTCTAAAATATTTCGAAATCTGTAGTTTGCAAGTTCTTTCAAAAAATTTCATAGATTTGCAAGATCTTTTGAAAGTTTTCGCCACTGTTACGCTTAATTCGTAACCTTAGTGTAAATCGGGTCTAGACTTTTTAGGAAGTGTTAAGTCCGAATCTTTAGGTTTCCTAATATGGTTGTCATACTATGTATTAATCACTATATTTAGTCATTCATCCGATTATATTAGAATTACCTTAACCTCGACTTGTTAATGTTCGGGTGGCGAGAATTTTGTTGGAGGACAAATGTCATTGAGAAAGATCATATGATGTTTTTTCAGTGATACCTCACACATGTATATAAATGCTAGTTCCCCCCGATGTTAGAGTAAAAGATGTATGCCCTTTGAACCCTTCTCCTAATAAAGAGATTTCTCACAAATCGTCCCCTACTAGTAAATTGCTTGTCTTAATGTGCATTTACCATGAATATATGATAATCATCAGAATCTTGAGTTTCATCTCGATAACCAGTGTTGCTTATAAAGTGTGACCATGATTTCGAATCCAATATTTATTTTCGGTTACTATCCCGATAGCTTTAACCGGCGGGTCTGATATCTCCCAACCGAATAGTAACAAATGGTGCCGATTGTGTGGACGGGCAGCATACTTCAGATTTCGTATCTACAAATCATCAAGCTAAATATAACATAAAAAATGACAACCAAAGATGGAATATCGAATTTCAAAATTTTTTTTTTTCTTTAAATTTTGTTGAATAGGTCATTTGCTGATTCGAGGGACTGTAAGTTACGAAAATAGCCTGGTACTAACTGGAATAAGTACTGTGCAGGAGAAGAAGCAGCAATAGAACTTTTCTTATTTTTTTGTTTAGGTGAACCTACCTGTTTGTCGTACAAATCTGCGCAAAAATCAGATTTTCTTTTTTTTTCGAAATTTTGTATTTTTTTCTTTTGTTATTGTAAATTTATAATTTTGTATTAATCGAAGCTGGGAACATACCCTTCGAATACTAGGCTAGGAGATTCTTTTGCGTACTTTCCCTAGTATCAAAACTTTTGGTTTGTAGGTTTGCGGGAGCTCAGCTTTTAAGGATGGAAGTATGTTACGCTTAATTCGTAACCTTAGTATAAATCGGGTCTAGACTTTTTAGGAAGTGTTAAGTCCGAATCTATAGGTTTCCTAATATGGTTGTCATACTATGTATTAATCACTATATTTAGTCATTCATCCGATTATATTAGAATTACCTTAACCTTGACTTGTTAATGTTCGGGTGGCGATGATTTTGTTAGAGGACAAATGTCATTGAGAAAGATCATACGATGTTTCTTCAGTGATACCTCACATATGTATATAAATGCTAGTTCCCCCTGATGTTAGAGTAGAAGATGTATGCCCTTTGAACCCTTCTCCTAATAAAGAGATTTCTCACAAATCGTCCCCCACTAGTAAATTGCTTGTCTTAATGTGCATTTACCATGAATATATGATAATCATCAGAATCTTGAGTTTCATCTCGATAACCAGTGTCGCTTATAAAGTGTGACCATGATTTTGAATCCAACATTTATTTTCGGTTACTATCCCGATAGCTTTAACCGGCGGGTCTGATATCTCCCAACCGGATAGTAACACCACTATAAAAAAATAAATCTTATATTAACTCTAGCTAGTTTGGCTTTTGAGTAATTAAAATAAAGACAGTTTGAAACAGTTTATAGTCTTTGAGTTGTGTGTAAGATCTCTTACTTTTGTTTTTTTTATCTTATATGAATATATGATTTAGTTTTTTTTAACAATAAAAGAGCAGCTATAAAAGTTTTTTATGATTAATTATTTATTTTTGTCTATTTCGAGTTTTGAAAAAAAAGAAATCCCGGTAAACAGGTTATTTCTAAAAAAAATTAACAATCAAGACTTTGACTAATCGAACACGATATATATGAATTTATATGATTTTCATATAAAATGACAATTTTCGCATTACTATTAAACTTGTATAATATTAGAGTTGGCCCCCATAGTTTTACTAACTCCTAGGTAGTAGCTAAAATATAGAAATAATATTTAAATTAATTGCTTGTGAATTGAATAATAATAATAAGGCAATAAAAAAAATCAATCAGTTTTGCTTAGTATTTTTTTTTTAATCTTCCATTTTTCTGTATATTCATATTGGCGTTATCATTTATTATTTCGACTAATAAAATTTTAAATTTTTTTATTTTTAATTCGTGATATTAACTTATGCGTGTATTTAATATATATTTAAGCTGCTGCATAGTCAAAATTTTTTGATTGCATTGTTATAGAATAGGTTTTTAATCTTGGTAGAAATTAGTTTGAAAATTAGAACTTAATAAGGAAATTTTGTAATAACTGTATTTAGTAATAGTGATATGCGAAATTGATGTGCAATGACACTCAATGACGCTTAGTAACGCTTAACGACGCTTAGTAACGCTTAATGACGCTTAGTGACGCTTAACAACGCTTAGCGACGCTTAGCTCAATAGATATATAAACCCACCTTATTTCCCTTAGTTTTAGACAGATCCAGACATTGTATTTT
>QKWP01000278.1:257520-291162 GCA_003550325.1 Gigaspora rosea | reverse complement strand
CCTCCTCTCTTATTATTAATAAACTCTTGGGATTTCTAAGGAACAGACACCTTGGAATAGCCCTCTTGTTAAATTAATAAACTGTGTATTATCTCTTGTTGTTTTATACCGAACTGCCTCAGAGAAGTGTGTAGTTTCTTACAGACATAAAAGAAACTATACTTCCCTCTTGCACACCGCTTCACGCCCAAAGTAAGGGATCTCAGGAGCCGTGTGATTGTTACTCTATCGGAATTAAAGAAGGCTTCCGGTACTGTAACAGCATCAAATTTGAATACTATCTGAATGTATAAATTTTTTTATTCACGAATATTTAGTCATCACAATAAATGAAATTTTGTGTATCAATTGTATATGCACAATAAAATTAAATTAATTAATATATATTCTATTGTATACTACATACAGACATACTATCAAATTTTTAATATATGAATACTTTCTAATATTAGAACCTTGTATGGTAATTTCAACAAATTTTCAAGAAAATATATTCGCACTAAAATCATTATACATTTAAAAAGCACCAATTGTATAATAAATAGTGATGGTATCCGATCAAAAAAAATGCTACTCGGTTATTCGACAGGTAAACCCGTGGGTTACTCTGATGATCTATGAATATATCTGAATATAAAATCCTACCTGATGTACTCGGGTAAAGATAATTAAATACTCTATTCTGTTCAAATCGAACTTTTAATTTAGTAAAAACCCTTTTTGGGCCTAAATCCTATAAAATATACGGTAGATACAGTAGTGCTATGGTTTAACAAATTTCTACGATCAGTGAAAATCGAGAAATAACATATGTCAATTCAAAAACCTGATTTTGTTTCATCATACGACAACATGAATATCAAATCCGGTATGCTCATATAAGTATAGCCTATTAATATGTGAAATAAATATGCCCAATTAAGCATAACTATGTTCCTGGTATATGAGTATATAGTGGCAAAGCCACAAATTATAAGCTGGTTATTATCATAACATATTAAGATCATATGATATTAGTGCCCTAATTCATTTAGAGATCACCAAATTTTTTCGCTTTCGCCTTTGATAATCAGTGATTATTATTTCATCAGGCCGGCAAAAAAAACAACAAAAAAAAAAATAATAATAAATATCTAGCAAATAGAGACATAAAGTCATATTGGCTATAAATTTTTGTGTTTAAAAATCTTATTTTTACTATCGCCTATTAGGCCACAATCTAACTTTTCAAAAAAAATAATTTTTTTTTAAATTCCTATTGCGCAGGTACTTTCTGGGTATTATCCGGGTATTTTATCTGGTATTATTCGGGTATGTTTATCCGGGTAGCTGAGTTCACAACCCGGATATCCGACTATCTGCGGATAACCCGGGTGATACCCTACCTGGGTACTATCACTAATAATAAACTCAACTTATCAAATTCGATGAAAATTTTTTTACTTTAATTCTATATGTTTATAGAATTAAAATAAAAAAATTTTGATCGAATTTTGATAGCTGGTTGTCGAAAAATATTCATTAAAAGTTAAAGAAAATTTTAGCTGCAGCTTCTTTTTTATAGATGTCTAAACTTTGAACGAAGATTACTTAGAACTTACTTGGTCGAATTTGATCAAAATTTTTTTATTTCAACTTTATAAGTCCATAGAATTAAAATAAAAAACAATTTGATCAAATTTGACCAGGTAAGTGCCGAGTAATCTTTATTAAAAGTTTAGACGTTTATAAAAAAGAAGCTGTGACCAAATTTTATTTTAACTTTCAATGAATATTTCTTAATAATCAGCTATTAAAATCTAACCAAATTTTTTTATTTTAATTCTATAAACTTATAGAATTAAAATAAAAAAATCTTTATCAAATTTGGATGGATGTTTATCGAAAAATCTTTTTTAAAGTACAAAAAAAGAAAAAATTACCTGATTTTAGCTTTTTCTCTAAGATATTCTACTCTTTTTTAAATTTCTAACAATGATTTCTTGACAACCACCTATCCAAATTCAATGAAACTTTTTTTATTTTAATTCTACAGAGATTTAGAATTAAAATAAAAAAAATTTACTAAATTTTATCAAGTAGTTATTGAGAAATCTTCACTAGAAGTTTTCTAAAAATATTAAAATTAGTTCTGCTTATTTGATCTGAGGTCGATGATGATTGGTTGAAAATGCATGGATCTTCAGACAGCATGAATCTTTATCTAACATCTTGCTGAGTAAATAGATTTATTGTATGGGTCTTATGTAACAACCCGTACTTTTTTTGAAAGCTTAACATACGGGTTTATATGAAAATAATGTGACACATGATTTTGATATAGACTGGTGTGAATTTAGTTATTTTACAAGCAAAAACTAAACTCGGTTTTTGCTATAAAACTATGTATTAATATGTGAGTTTGGTTTTTTTTTTTATTTGTTTAATTTTTTTGTTTAACTGGGTATTTTTTATAATTGTAATAGATTGGGCGAAGACTTTTATTAACTTGGTATTTTTATAATTGTAATAGATTGGGCAAAAACTTTTATTAGCTGAGTATTCTTTTATAGTTGTAATAGATTGGGCGAAGACTTTTATTATCTGGGTATTTTATAATTGCAATAGATTGGGCGAAGGCTTTTATTATCTGGGTGTTTTTTATAATTGCAATAGATTAAGCAAGACTTTTATTATTTGGGTATTTTTTTATAATTGTAATAGATTAGGCGAAGATTTTTATTATTTGGGTATTTTTTTATAATTGTAATAGATTGGGCAAAAGTTTTTATCTAACTGGGTATTTTTTTTATAATAGTAATAGATTGGATGCCGAAGATATATTATAAATTTTTTGTTTTTTTTACAAGTAGTTAAATGTGTTTTTTTTTAAAAAAAATTTAAATGGTTGGAACAAAGACTTCAATTAATTGTGTATCTTTTAATATTGTAAATAGCTTGGATGAAGATTTTTAAAAAAATTATAATTGACTAGAACGAAACTAATTAGTCGTGTGTTTTTTAATATTGTAATTGGCTGGAGTGAATAAATTGTAATTGGCAGAAACGAAGACATCAATTAGTTGGTTGTTTTTTAATATTGTAATTTGTTAGTGTTTTTTTTTAAATTGCAATTGTTGGGCAGCGAAGGTTTATTCAATATGAAAGTTTTTTTTATATTTTAATTATTATTATTGTTAAGTGACGCACGGGTTGTTACGTCAGACCCATATAATAATATAGTTATTATATGAATATGTATGTATAAGTTAGTTAAACACTGATTCATATTCAATCACGTGGCCTTCGGCCACGTGCTTTCATATGAACCGGTGTGTAACTAACTTACACACACATATCCATACAATAACTATAATGTATACCATAGAGATCTATCATTATGTCGCCACTTATCCATTAGCGGAAGCTTGACTCCTAGTAGACCTTTTTATCATCAATAGGTACTGAAGACTATTGGTTCTATTATCACAGAATACTGTTACATGATCCTCATAGCCCTATAGCTAAGTCGGTAACTTCGGTTATTCCAAATCAGGTTCTAACAATCAAATTCAAATTACTGCCAAGCGGTATTGAACTAGCAATCTTTGATTGGAGACCTGGAAGCATAACCGCTATGCTATCGACCTGCAAATAAAATTTGATTTTTTTTTTAATTTTATTACAAGTTTTTATATACTATAATTTTTTTTAATACTGTACTAAATTTAGTATAGCAAAACTTTGAACAATACAGAAGGTTTAAAAGTAAGCTATACAAAAATTTTATTAATAAATGCTAAAATTGTATAAAAAGATAATTCTAATATTCAAATATATTTTAGCAAAATTTGAATAAATTTGATCAAATAATTAATTCTAAATTAATTTTTTTGTATGTACTAAATTTAGTACAATAAATATGATGCTCATTAAAAAAAACAAAACTAGAACCCAAATAATCTATATAAGCTTATATTTGGGCATCATAGTAAATTTTTTTTGTTAGCACTTTTATATTAGTATATATTAGATATATTTCAAATATTAAATAAGAATTTTAGATTCTTTATCTTTTTTGAAATACAACATTCACTAAAAAAAAAAAAGCAGAACTATATTCACTAAAAAAAAACCATAACTATATTCTCTAAAAAAAAAAAAAAATAAAAAGCAAAAAAATCTTTATAAAAAAAAACTTTACATTTTTTATTAGCACATTTCAAATATAAGATTTATAAAACTTATCCTATTAGTAATATTTTAAATATAGACAAAATGTGCTTGTCACCGGCGGTGACAGTAACCAGATTAGGGTTAGAATTAGATTTAGAGTTAGAAGAAGGTTTATTATATAATAAAGCACATTAAGAAACATTTTTAGCTAGAAAAAAATATTGGTTTCATAGGCACAATTTGAAGTTATTGCGGTTTGTAATTTTTCAAATTTTTTTGTCATACCTAATCTAGCAATTTGATTGGCTCGGAACTGTAACCACAGTTACAAATAGATTCACCCTTAAATATAACCTTTTAGTCATTAGCTGTTTTCAAATATAACCTTTTTACCCAATACCTACTTTTCAAATATAACCTTTTTTTAAAAAAAGGGCATATATTAGCAATTTTCAAATATGACCTCATATAGATTGTTCAGGGTCCTTTAAAGCTGTACCCTAACTCTAAAAACTATACTAGTAATGATTACTACTGGTGATATGTAGTAACTTTCAAAATTTTCAATAAAAATATAAAAAAGGAATAAAAAATACAAGTTTAGGTTAGGTTACTCCTATATATTAAAATAAGAGTTAAATATATTAATTTAAATTTTATTTAGGATTAGGTTTTTGGATTCTGAACATACCCCATAAAAAGTATAAATAAATTAAAAAAAATTTAAAATTAAAAATTAAATCAAATTAAGATTAATTCGGATTCATCTAAATCAATCCGGGTTCATTTGGATCCAATTCATGTTTCTTTGGTCCCAATTCGGGTTCAATTGCTCAAATTAGGGTCCATTTGAACCCAATCCGGGTTCATTTGAACCAAAGTCACATTTCGGAATCGGGTTCATTTGATCCAATCAGGTTCGACCCCAATTTAGGTTCATTGGAACCTAATCTGGGTTCATTTAAATCCAATCTGGGTTCATTTGAACCCAATTCGGGCTCATGTGAACCTGCAAAAAAAATATAAAGCCTTATTCCCGGAACAACGTCAAGATCTGAGATCTAGTACATATAATATTTGTAAATTGCAGGGATGTTAGCAGCCCTTAAGACTTTGTTAGGCCAGGGACAGGTCCAGACAGGCCCAGTCTTAAGACTTAAAACGGACCGATTTGTTTCAGTTCAACCAGTCCTATGACTTATGACTGCGGTCTATTGGTTCAAGATCGGATAACATCCCTAGATAATATTATAGTAATATTTCAAAATCATCAAAATCATCAATAAAATAATATATGCAAAACTTTTAAATAAATCTAAATAGGCAACTTTTTTTAAATTTTATATATAAAATTTAGACGATGTCTATTTGTACATTAGTGTATGAAACACGGATATATTTATATCTCAAAATCCTAATTATAATATCTACTTTGGATTCTAACAAAAAATTTCCTCGTCAATTTTTGCATAAACTATAGCCCTTTTCAATCCAAAGTTAACCCTTACCCTAACCTTAAATCAGGTTTAATTTTTGGTTTATAATTTATATGTTAAATGGATTTGTAAATCAATTAAAACCCGCGTTTCATACGCATAGTATATAGTTAGAAATTTTCAAATTTATTAAAGCATATTAAAAGAAATTTTAAAAGATTTCAAATTTTGATCTAATTAAGTTATAAAAACCGATCAAATTTGCATTGCTTAAATTAAAACATTTTAATTTAAATTTAATTTAATATTAAATATTTAATTTAGAGTGAGATTAACACCAAATAAAATTCACCAAGTATGCTGTTTCTAAAAAATGGCTTTAATAATTAGTATTGATTAACTAAAATAAAAATTTTTAGCTCCCTAAAAAAATTTTAATCTCTACTAACCCGGGTTAGTAAAGGAGCTCAATAGAATTGAGAATGGAACCAATGGAGCTCAATAGCTCAATAGGCTGCGAACGGAGCCAATGGAGCTCTGAACGATACTAGTGTTTTCGTCTTCGTTCTCGTAATCATCGAACTCTATTGGCTCCATTGTCAATCCTGATCTATCCTTAAAGTTTAACATTAAAATTAGAGGTAAATTTTTCGATGGATCGTATAATAACCTTTAAAAACATATAGCGGTGAATTTACTCCCAGTGAGTGCTAAATAATTCATTAAAATACTGTAACTATCTGAAAAATATATACATATATTTTTTAATCATAAAATTGGACCAGAATTATTGTAAAATTTTACATATACTGACCAGCAGTCCTAGCGCTGTGAGGATTACTGACGCATTTGTTAATTAATAATCAAGACTTAGTAATTAGTTTTGAACACGAATCATATTGTTTAATTCGAAGCCCTAAATCATATTACCAATTAAATCACAAAGTATATCAAAATCATTACCCATCTTAGATGAGCCTCGTGCTAGAGTTTGGAATAGGTTTATTTTTCATATCTACCTCGCGCGAGGTATAATTAGCATACATTCCACAAATCATATGACTTCGCGTGAAGTGCGAGTTGGCGTCATCCAAGGCAAAATTCCGATTTTAGCGGATTTATAGGCTTTAATATAAATTATCACAAATCATTGACTGTGAGGTATGATGGAATAATTTGCGCGAGGATGATATCATTATATTTTGCGAGGAACATCTCTAACCCATTTACACATTTTTCTATTTCTAACTCTTAACCTAAATTCTGATATTCACTTTTTTCTTAAAGAACCATTGATTTAATATTAACCACTAGTGAACAATCTATATATATTAAATGCATGACAATAGACCTTTTTGGATCCCATTTGAGTTGTAGACTGATCTACATTATGAGCTTAAAATTATATTGATTTATTTGAGACTATTTTTTTTTTAATATTTTTGATATAAAATTTTTATAAATTTTTAATATATTTATTGGAAAAAAAATATTATTAGCAAATAAGATTCATAATTTATCATAACTTTAATAATCTGCTATATCGATATTATTGGGAAGCTCGGATGCCAATTTGCCAAATACTTAGCCAAATGCTTTGGCCTAACGATAACACTAAGATAAATGTTACTTAGATCAGATTTGGTATCTTGCACTTGGAACACAACATCGATATAAATTATTTATATGTTTATAGTGTTTTTGATATTATAAAATTTTATAAGTGAAAATAAAATATTTTCATAAAATATATATATATAAACCTAAGAAATTGTGAAGAAAAATAACTACGTATATATTGAAAAATCGAGCAAACTTAAAACTTCTTTCTAAACATAATGATTACTACAGAGTTGGGAAATACTTAAAGGTGATCCGCAGTCAAAGGATGTAACATTATCTAATTGACTTTATTTTAAATATATTCGTGACAAGTCTCTACGTATAATTAAAAATTGTATATATTTGTTTAAATAAATTAGGTAAAATATAAATTCCGAAGAAATTTTATTATTTGGTAACTTATTATTACGGTACTTGGCAGATAATTCCTTGCCAAGCAACAAAGTAATTTATTATCTGGTAACTTATTATTTATGATACTTGACAAATAATTCCCTGCCAAGTAACAAAGTAATTTGGCAACTGACATAATCATTACCAAAAGCTCGAATCATTTAGCCTGCACAATCGTCATATATCAGCGGATAATACCATAATCTGTTATTGTACGCTACGCAGCCAATAACTTATTTATCAGATTGTGATTTAATTTGTTATTTTTGGCTGACAGATAATGAATTACAGTATCGGTTGTTCCGCGCGTCCAATAAAATATATATTATTATTATTTTATTTGTTACCATTACAGCATTAATGTATATATGTATATTTAAATGTATCAAAAACGTAATTTTGCCGGACAAACAATCCCTGCATAGTATTCGTAACTTTTAGTTGCGGATTGCAAATTTTTAATTGGTTGATTATCGTGTGTTAACACAGACAATCATAACAAATATCGGCTGTTTTTCCTTGTTTGGATAATGCAATAATGTCAGTATAAACTTAACGTAAGATGATGCCGCTCAAACGCCTGCCTAAGACCCGATCCGTTCATACTCATATACAGTATGTTAAAATGGGACTTATTACACAAGACTCTGTGAATAGAAAAGAACACTCAAATAAAACTTAACTCATTTGAATAAACATTCTTACATGACAGTTTTAATTTACAAAATTTTTACTAATATCTATGTAAATTGTAATAAACTGTCATAATTCTGATTACATATCTGATATACGGAAATATTTCACACCTTTTTAAGTCTAATCGTTAATGCATCCGAATTGTGAATTATGATACGTAAAATTTAACAAAGAAAACAAAAAATGAGATGATTTATTCTTACGTTAATTTTATCTCTTTGTATATAATATATTACATATACTTATGACTAAGCTTACAAAAAGTATTTTTCCTCTGCTAAGTCTGTAAATTAATAAATCTTATGCAAAAATTATGAAACATCTGATTTCAATGATAACTGATTTGATTTTTTTAATTGGTACTATATAAATATGTAACACTCTTGTTTTCCTATTATGTAATTTATCTATAATCTCTATCGTTATTCAAGTCAAATTTGTTTTAACTATCTTTATGCTTATTTGCTGTGATTATTTATAAACATTACTTATCCCCGCGTTTCATAAATTGATTTGAGGATCTACGTGTAACATATTAGTAACATATTAATTTATTAATGATAAATTTAATAAACATAACTAAAAAGTTATCATAAAATTGATTTATGTTTATCCAATAAATAATTAAATGATAAGTTGTGTAAATAGCATTTTGAATACAAAATGTATTTTTTTTTTTAATATGAAATATATAAAATTTATTTACCAATATTTTATTATTATTATTTTAAGCTATATAAAACTGTTTTACTAAACTATTCAACACCACTGTTGTTATAAAATTTCTTAGCACCTCTAAAAAACCTCACCTCAACTAAATTTACTCGTAAATCAATTAAAAACATATATTGCATGAAATGTTAGCACTACTGGTGTGAATTAGTATAATTGATCTAAAATAACGTTTAAAATACTGTAATTGTGATAAATTAAGGTAAAGTTAGTTGAAGGTTTGGTTTAAAATTATATATTAAAATATTTTCAAATTTCGACTTTAACATTAATATATATATATATATTTTAATTTAATATGAATTTAATATTAATTTTATAATAAGCATATAAAAAAAAAGTAATTGTCTTAGATATTATTTTATTATAATAAATAATTATAAAGCATCTAGTAATGATCAGCATTCGAAGAATATTATTAACGATAAATTATTCTTTAAAGCATATTATAAATAAATTTTAATTAACAATTGCCGTTCACATTGTTTAAAATAAATTTTTATAAAGTATTCCTTCAACGAAATCACTAAAACCATAAATAATATGAGTTGCGTTCAAATTTCTTAACAAATGCTTAAAAAAAAAAACAATTATAATCAACACCTTCTACGTAAATAAGGGTTTTATTATAAATATTCTAAATGCATCTTCAATATATTAAAAATTCAACTTTGTGACCTAACCTCTTTTAAAAACAATTCTTGGAACTATATAAAACCGATTAGACAAATCAGCATTTATACAAAGCAATTTTAAAAGAATTATTATTAATATACTTTGGGCTGAATCTGCATCATTTTATAATCCTTGTATTTATGGAAGGTGAATTAGTAGAGTTAGACTGTGCTATATAATATATGACCAGTCGTTACACGCTTATTCGTAACAACTAATTAGTACAACCTATCTAAAACGCAAAATATCATTGGCCAACTGCAGGGTTGTTACATGTAAAGGTTGTTACTTTTATAACATCAGAAAATAGAAATTTTGAAGGTTTGAAGGTCGCATTTATCGCACATGATCAATCCAACCAAAAACTGCGAAAGAATGATCTACGTACGTACGAACGTACGTACAGTACGTACGTGCGTATCTGGTATGTGATTAATACCCGATATCGCCTATAATATAATGTCATACCTTCATATAAAACTTTCTTTTTTTAAATAAATTATTATAAAATTTGTCCATACAAGAACACTTTCTTATGATCACCAGCTTACTTCATCACTTCTTTTCGAACTATATCTAAAAATAAATGACTGTGTTCACGATTAATCATTTAATTTAGTTTTTATGGTAAAAATAAATAAGTTCTATAGATACAATAAGTTAAAAGTCAAAAAACGCAGATTTAGTTTTATCTTTTTTGTTTTAAAATTGCCCAATTAATCTCAAAAGAATATTTCATTTTGAGATAAAGTTTTCCCTATAATATATAATTATTTAAAAGATATTAACTTTCTATTATAAAATAATCCATCATATATTACTTTTGTGTTTAAAGTTATCCTTATAAAGAAAAGAAAAAATTTCGGATATCAGACGCATAAAGAGTTTTTCTTTTACTTCTTAATAGGTTTCATTGAATGGACTCTTCAAGTAAGCTCAAATATACAAGAATCTAAATATGTTATTCTTAATCTCATACATACACTACATTTTCATTTAGAGTATTTTAAAAAAGAATGCATTCCATAAATAAAATTAAATAAATTAAATAAATTAAATAAATTAAATAAATTAAATAAATTAAATAAATTAAATAAATTAAATAAATTAATATTTTTCATATATGCTATTTACGAGCCATGCAAAATTAATCCCAGGATTTTATGAAAATTGAAACTTCTAGAATTTGTCAAAGATAAGTTATCGTGCCATGCACTTTTTACGCACGTTGACACATGTTAGTCGATCCATATAACGCGTTTATTACCATATATCGTATCGCATTAAATAAATAAATAAATATATATATATATATATATACCGGTATATATTGTGTTTCGATTAATATTGTTACGTATAATAATTTTTATTCCCAGACATATTATTCATTATTGTTTGTTTTCTATATTGAGATATAATAAGATGTTCTGATAAAATTAGTTGTTCAAATACAATTTAGGTAGTGGATTACTTGTTCGACCTGTAAATTTATGTATGCACTTATTTAATTGGTACAAAGCTTCTTAAATAAGGTTAAATGGAACAGTCTAGAACCCAATAAAAAATATAAAAGGAGGCAAAAAAAGCAAATTGTAAACTTTACCTCTAAATAATGATTTGCAGGTCTCCCGTAAAGAGAGGGCGAAAGGCTCTTACAGTTAGTGAAGGGCATATCGATGTGACCGGAAGGACACATATCATGACAGTTAAACGGTCTACACCTCTCACTCCAAAGAAAAAAACCGTTAAAAATATTAATAATAATAATAATAAGCCCGATTATTGTAAGCGTTGTGAACAAAATGATGAGTATATAGATGTGTTAAGTGAGCGATTAGATAAATTGGAGAGTTTAACACAAAAAATTGTTGATGTTACAAAACAAAACGATCCAATTATTCCTGAAGCCGTTAACTTTTCAACTATGGAAATAGACGACCTTATTGAATTTTCGAATCATCTAGACGTTCTATTATTCAAAAAAGCCGATATTCCAAGTATTCCAAATCAAATAAATCAAATAGTAATGCCACAAGCTACTGCATGCACTGATTTCCTTTCGTTGGATTGGCAAATTGGCTTTGACCACAACTTGAATTTATAATTTAACCGAACATTTATTTCTGAATATTAAATTTTTTTTTTTTTGTACATTTTTGATCCTTTTTTTTTTTTTCTAAGTTTTAGAAATTCCTTATCATTATTTTTTTTCAAGTTTTCCAAATAACATAATCCATCAAATCTTAAGGATTTTCTTTGAGAACTTAGTTATACATTAATAATTCTTTGACAAAAGACATTATAATTTCGTAAAACCGTTCAAACGATTTAAAATAGATTATTTTTTTTCATTTTCCGTATTCTTTCTTACTTTCATTATCGAATAACGGTATTATTTTTTGAGTTAATGAAAACTCGATTGCGTCACGAATTATTTTGTATTTAGTGTTTTCCTCCTCTTTCATAGAAATAACCAATAACGATAAGCAGTAAGATTTGTAAATATTTTTGTCAATACATAAGTTGATTATTAATTATGCATTATAATAAAATATAAAATGAAACCGATATAAATAATTTTTTTTTTTTTTTTTTTTTTTTTTTTTTTACCTGATTTTATTAAAACATTTAATCCTGCATATTTCATATTTCATTATTTTTATTTGTTATTTGTTTTCCGAATTTTAATAGGAAATGACTTTCTTAATATAGTATTAAAAAAAAAAAAATGAAATTTTTATTATGTATCATAATTACTTAAACTTTTTTTTCGAAACTATGAAAATTTTATTTTTAAAATTCACGGAAATGAAATTCCTCTACAACGTGATTGTATATATTATTATTGTGTTCAAAATTTTCATAAAAAAGAATTACTTACTGCTTTTGTTAGATAAGTAATGATATAAATATACAAATAATAATAATTTATTATATTATTGAAAATTATTATTATATGTATACAAATAACTTTCACCACTTAAATTTTGCATATAAATAATACTTATCGAACCACGGATATGTTAATATGTTTGCAAAAAAACAAAAACGTTTGCCTATTTATTTGTACATTGTACATAGCATATAGGATTTACGCGGCATTAAATATATATTACGAAACGGTCTGACAAGGAAAAAATGGACTTACATACTTAGATACTTTGGTACGTATCATCAAAATTTTATACAAAATCTGCAATTAGCATAATATCCGATGTTATAAATGGCGGGAATAATTTTGTTTGTTATTGTGTTTCTGCATCTATATACTTATCAATACCATTACTGGTTCAACTACTACGAGATTATGAATACAATATAATGGTTACCATATATATATTAAAGGTGATTAAGATTCTATTATTTGTAGAATAGAGAAAATCTATATCCTAATAAAGGGAATAAATTCATTAGTTGTTATAGAAATTTGGTAATAATAATTAAAATTCATTACGATAATAAGTAGATAATAAGTATTCTATTTAAAATAACTATTATCATTCATAATACCTTTTTTAAATACAGTAATTATATAATAAAAAATGAATCAGAATGTCCGATTATATTTTTTTAAAATGGATTTGAAGGTGATCCATTTTTTGCATTAGAATTGTTTACATATTAAAATGACTTTTTTTTTTTTGTCACGTTTTAAAAATACAAATTATGATACTATAGATAATTAGTTAAGAATATGACTCACATGTATGTACAGTACTTAAAAGCGAAAATTCGGAAACTTCCATATATCTAATGTGTCTTTGTCAATTCCATAACAATTTAATCCCTATATAACTACATAAATAGTAAACCAATAATGAACAATATTTAATTCGAGATTCGAGACTTTTTAAATGATTAAAATGCGTATATTGTGATCATGTCAATCAATGCATTGTCTGCACCTCACCTATTTCTGCTTAATATATTACTGTTATACAAAAAAATAGTAAACATTCTTCAATGCAAATTCGTTACACTACTTACCATTATTGTCTTTTTTTTTTGAACAATGGAATGTCTATAATTGGTTGACCCCCCCTTGTTTGTTTCAAAAAGCTCGACGACAATGCGACAATGCATGACGGGGCCCGGAGTAAAAACTAAAAAACTCCTGCTGAGAATTGATTATTAACTTGTATATATTGATATATCTACTTGGACCTATTTAAATGAAAATAAAATTTTTTTTTTGGTATAAATTTTAAGAATCATAATGAATAACTTTAGTTTGATAGGAATTCCCCGTTTTTCGATAACAAATAATATTATTTTGTTCATCAAACTAAAAATAGAAAAATCTCTTACGTATAGATATAATTGTATTACCAAAGATTCCGTTTTTTAATGCAAAGTTTCTCAATGGATTTTTCGGTGTACGCAAGCTGATTAGGTCTCGGGTCTGCTCGCATATATATAAATTTTTTTTTTTTTTTTTTTTTTTTTTTTTTTTTTTTTTTTTTATCTTACTATTTAGTGAATATAGGAAATTTTAAATAAAAGTTTTAGCCTAGACACGTTTTCGGCTAATCCCGATAACACGATAATACCGATAATATTTGATCTTCAAAATTTATACTATATATAAAGGAATTACATAAGAACATATGAACATATTTAATGATAACTTGGCAAGATATGCGCGTTTCTTAACTCAGTGTTTTCACTATAAATTCATAATCTGCAACATTTATATGTATACGATTATGCATTGATCTCTATAAAGCCTATTCTTTCCTTATATAAAGATGAAAAAATTACTATAGTGTGTGCAATATCGTTATTACTATGGTAATAAATGTTTGTTGTTTTTTAATATCACATGATATAAGGCGCGCGTAATTTTGTTTCTAATCATATTTGTAATTAAAATATATATGAAATCCCGAATTTATACTTTTTTAAATAGCATATAAATTAGTTTAACTCTCGGTATATAAATCACTGATCATATTTTCATTAATTTTTATTCAAGAATTGAACCTTATTACATAAACGCTTTTTTTTTTTTTTTTTTTTTTTTTTTTTTAATTTTTTTTTTTTTTTTTTTTTTTTTTTTTTTTTTTTTTTTTTTTGTGAAATGTATCGCGATAGTGATACTATACTATTTTTGCTATTTTTAATTTCCATATTGATCTTTGAAAAAAACTTCATATAACAAAAAAGTATGACAAATGTTTCTTGTTTTCCGATAACTTTGAAATTGATTACTATATATGCATACGCGCTATTCTTATTAAATCAATAATTTATTGTAATTATTATGCCTGATAAAGATTCTTTCATCGGATATTCCCCCCGATATTCTTATTCGTATAGTATTATTCGTACAGTAATTACTGTAAGAACTTTCTATTAGAAACAACTCCTGAGTCACCAGACCTCTAAACTCTTGTATCAATAGCGTCATGTACGTCTCGTTATCAATCATTGGTTCAAAAATTACTTTATCTGATAATTTATTCCGGTAACATTTATATAAAATCTTGTCTAAATTTGCATTTAGCAAATTCACCTATAATAAATCTTTTGATTACGTACAAATATTTGTGTCATAAAGCATATATATTAAATATAATAAATAAATCGTCATTTGTGCGTTAAAAAACAACTTAAGCATGAACCAATAATATTTTATGTAGTGCGAGCACGTGATTGAATGATGAGGCTTTATTCTGATATTGCTGTATTGCTGTATTGAGGCTGTTTGCAGATCTTCGTTAGCATAATCTGCAAATAACGATAAATCTAATTTTTTATCGACAAAAGTATATGCGTTAGCATATTCGCATACTAAAACTAAATTTCGCATAGCATAATTCTCATAAATAGGAATCGTAAAAAAAGCAGATAGAATTTTGGATCCTTCATATAATTTAAATTACGTCATATGTAATGTACAGTAGCATATATTGATATGTCAAACGTAGTGATGCAGGCGAATCACCCAATGAAGTTATGACTTAAACCGTAACTAGCTAAAGCTTATGTCGTAACTAATTACGAAAATCATTGGGACGATTCGTCAGCATAACTATTCAAATGTGTTCTTTCATTAAACTTCAAGCAGATGAATTATGTAATGACGCCTTGTTGATTATTAATACGGTACGTAATTCTTTTGGATTAGATTGCTATAATACTTATACCGTTCTAAGCATGAAATACTGCAATGCCACGGGTGTCATTCTCTCATTTAAGTATGAGCTTATGAAGTTCTTCTCTAAAGATGCATCGAATACGATAAGTCTAGACTTTTTTTTTTTTTTGGATTCATTATGCTAAGTGTAATACTATAGGCTTGTGATAATATTAATATACAAGTTGAGGTGAATTACAAACCTTTTCATGAAAATATATATGGCTGTTGTCATTATCAATCAATTCTATGATTTTGTATCTGTTATTTGATGAATAAATTTATTTTGCTGATGAGCTCGATTCCACTCGTTCATGTGTGCGTTATTGTATTGCGGGCTGAATTTATAGAATTGCTATGTATGAAAGTAATCTATAAATAACAAAATTAATTTTGTTGAACTAAGAAAAGATTCATCTTTCTTAACTTTGATTCACAAGATTTGCAGGCAGGACATCGTAAATTATACAATTGAAACCAGAAAGCTGAAATATTCCGACTAAAAATATTATGACCCTGTTTTTCTGTAAAACTAAAAATGACATAATAGGATATAATATTTAAAGGTCCAAATTATAAGGTGTTAAAATTTCCTTTGAAGACACATACTGTACATAGTGATCTTAGTTGATCTTTGTACGTAATTATTTTCATTTTTAAACATTTATTTATCAATCTCATTAACTTCTCAAGCCATGCCATTGTTATGTCACTAAGAAGTTGATTTATATAAAAATGCCACACTCCTTACCTCTTTACAATAAAAAGAAGTTGATTTTTAAATGGACACTGTCTTTGGCTTATTAGTTTGCAAATTAACCTATCATAAAGCTTAAAAGTTCAATGAATTAGGATGATTTTCGACTATAGTATATGTTAACGATCAGATTATAATTTTATTTATTAAATTTAATTCTGTATAAGTAATTTTGACCAACTTATCTCAATTACCAGAGGCTTAATAAAAGATTAGTACTAGGCAATTAAAATGTATGGATCAAATCAAAATTGCTCTATTTCCGAAGAACGACATTGGATTCGAATTTTTCGAATTTCCGACACAAGTATTAGGCCTTATGCAACATGTACAGAAAAATAATGCAGAATATTAAGAATTCAAACCTTATCGATAATTTATACAGCTGTAATGCAAAAGTTATCATGCTTTTTTTTTGTTTGTGACGGCATTTTGACTCGGGTAACTGAATAGTTGGAAATGGGCTCTAATAAATTCTTCAAAATAAATACGATAAATATATCCAAAATTGGGAACGTATATACAGTATCTGGTATATAAAAATTATAAAAAGACGTTTTTTCATTGGTTCTTCTCGGCCAATGAATCAATCATTCCGTCATTCCGGTGACCATTGACAGCATTCTCTGTTCTCTTTAGATGGCCAACTTATATCTCAAAAGATAAAAATCCTCTTGGTGCTTAAATTTGGGAATGATTTTAATTTGCACAATCGTCAATGTGTATATCCCATCATGATATTTACTAAAAAAAAAGATGGGATATCCATTTATGTCAATATCGATATTGCTTTATTCGTTGATTTCAATAACGATAATCAATCACGAATTAATCTTACTCAACAAAGGATTAAGACAAAGAAAAATAAATTAGATAAAAAAGGCTAATCTTTAATGATATTGCTTCTTTAAACCTTACGTATGACATTCTGTTGAGATCATAGTAACCGTATGATAATAGAAGATTTGTTGCGGTTTGCCAAATTTTAAAAAGAAATTACTTGCAATAATTAAAACTACTCCGATATGACAATTTCATACCCAGATATCGGAAATCGGAGAAATCGCTTTTTTTTTTGATGATCTGCAAAATTTACAGAATTTTGCAAGCTGCACGCATGAGATCTTCATCAGGAAAGTTTTTAGACTGATAAATAATGATTGCTAACAACTAATCGATTATTATCGATAAATTTAATCCGATAATAATTAGTGGTGGTCCTTATTGCAGTTTGTATAAGTTTGTGAAATTTGCAAATCAAATAAAAAAAGAAATCACTTGCGATCTTTAGATTTCTTAAAACTACTCCGATATGACAATTTCATGCCAGATATCGGAGTAGTTTTAAGAAATCAGAAATCACCTAGAAAATTTTCTTTTTTTTTTATGATCTGCAAATTTCACAAAAATTATGCAAATATCTTAATCGAGGTCTTTTTCGATTTTTAACAGTTGTTTAGTCCGGGAGTGCGTCGAGTGTAACCCGTTTGCATTAGGGGAGCATCATTCTGTGTTTGCGAATACAAAGTAAGATTTTATATAATAGGAAATCTTACAATGCAGGAAGATGCTCTTCTAATGCAAACCTGGGTTACACTCGATGTACTCTCGACGCACTCCCGACGCACTAAACTACTGTTAATGAGTGGTTATATCGATAAATTATTTATTTATAAAGAAATCAATACGTATAAATGGATATCGATTAGTAATACTCATGCTAATAGAAATCAATATACCGGTAGATAGAAATTGATAATTATCATAAAATAAATATCAATCTCTATTTATGTTGATTTCTATCAGTGGGGTGTTACTAATCGATTTCTGATTTTTGCTAACAAAATGATCATTTTGTTAAAAGTGAGACCTCATATGACTGTTTTATGAAATTCATCAAGAAATTAGCTGCCTTTAACGCTAACGCTAATGATTTTTTTTAATTAGGAAATTTAACAATAAAATCATACACAATGGGTTCACAAACTAATTCATTTTACTTGAAGTACGTACGTAGGCATCATGATTTGATTTGCTAGTCTGCATAAATTGACCATGGTGTCGCAGATAGAGATGCTAATGATTTGACTCAAGTCGACGACTTAAGATATTAAGATGATAATTTTCTTTACTATCAAGTTGGTTGACTTAGGGTGTTCTCAAGCATCTCAATCAATTGATTTAATAATGATCGTGATGATACTCAAGCATCAACATAAATGACGATATTAATAGAATTAAATGCTTGAGCATACTCTTTTTTCTTTTGTTCGTGATCTTCACTATGCCACCCAAAACAAATAAAAAAAAATTATATTCAACTGACTGCTAAAGCTTCAACTTTAGTTGCATCGGCTTCTCCTTTTAATGATTATACAATTTAAATTTTATTGTTGCAATAGCAACAGAATCAACAGTAAAAAGAGGTAATTTTTTTTTTATGTTATTTTATTGTATTTTAAAAGATGTGTTTATTTATTATGTTCGTATCAAAGTATCAATTATTTTAAAGCTTCGGGCATTGACAATAAAATGATTATTGTTTGGTTCGGATAGAAACTTGGTGAGAATTTATTGTTTATTATTGTGTTTGAATATAAAGTAATGCTTGAGCGACCTTTATCAATGACAAATTTTTGGACGAAAGGATGTTCTCAAGCACCTCACTCAATGGATCGGGCAAATTTTTTAATAGTCGGAAATTGAATAAATTAACCAAATGAGCTACCATTTTGATGAACAGATTAGCAAGCTACAAACCATCTTTTTTCTTTAAACATTTACCATTGATAAAAGTCGCTCAAGCATTACCGGTACTTTATATTTAAACATAATAATAAACAATAAATTCTCACCAAGTTTTCGATCCAAAAAATAACCATTTTATTGTTAATTCTCAAAGCTTTAAAACAAATAATCGATACCTTGATACGAAAATAATAAATACAACACATCTTTTAAATTATAATAATAATAATAACATAACAAATATATATATTTCTTTTTGCTGTAAAGCAACTTTCGCTAATGATTCTATAAATTGATTCTGTTGCTGTTGCAACGAAAGAGTTAAATTGTATAATCATTAAAAGGAGAAGTCAATGCAACTAAAGTTGAAGCTTCGGTAGTAAGTTGAATAGAATTTTTTTTATTAGATTTATTTTAGTTGTTTTGGTGGCTTAGTGAAGATCACGAACAAAAAAAAAAGAGTTAAAGCATTTAATTCTATTAATATCGTTATGCTTGAGCATCATCACGATCATTATTAAATTAATTGATTGAGCACCCGAAAAAGGTGGTTTGTATCTCATTATTCGATTTCCGACTAATTAAGAATTTTACTTCCGATCTATTGAGTGAGGTGCTTGAGAACATCCTTAGTCGATCAATAATAAACATTTAAATTAAATAATACGGCACGTAGAATGTATGACAACAACGTGTTCGAGTCGGCTCAGGGGTAAAGTTGATGCAAGTCGAGTCGTTAGCATCCCTAGTCGCGGTCGATATTTTCATATTTACAATTAGCAAATTATGCTTTTTTCTCTTTAGGCTTTTCGCCAGTGACACGGATGGTGATTCGGTCAAACATTGGATTTAACATCCTTATGTGCTCACAAATAAGTGTTGTAGCCAACTAATAAGATCCTCAAAATTCATTGGTCAGAATGCATCGGAATCCTGGTCGACAGGGCCGGAAATGATCAATTTTGCTCAGTATCACCAAAAATTTTACTAATGAAATCGGAGCCATTCATTAAGTGAAAAGTGCCCTGCTACTAAATGCCGACCTAAATCCGACCAGGAATTTTGGGGATTGCCCTGTAAAAATTGTAGCCAATTAGAATAATTTCAACGGGACTAATATAAAGAAGAGAGAATTATCTATCCGTGATTATACTAAGTCTTCTACGTTTTTTGCCACTTTACTGTATTATCACCTGAATAAAAGCAATCAAAAAATGTTGTAAAAAGATTACTTCCATTCAGTCTAATTTTATTATTAAAACATAATAACCTTCTCCAAATTTTTGGAAAGATTACTTTTAGCTGGGGGTTGTAATATGGCATTAGAGTTTGGAACCGCTTATATTTTTCATATGCTAAAGTCAATTAAAACCGGTTCCAAACTCTATATGGTATTTTTTTTTTGTTCTTTCATTGATTATTCTATTGACAATCCTCCAGGTCTTTACAAATCTTACTACTATATAATTGTTATTCTTGGCTGTCCCCAATTTAGCCAATAGGCCTCATTTTGCATTCTGTTCTTGATGCACAGTTTGTCATACTTTTGGATATCATTTTTTTCACCATAAATGAAATGTACAAAAAAGCAGTTTATAACGTAATATCAGAACATTTTAGATTTAGAGATCTGCAAGTTACAGCGCATGCCAAATAGTAGGGTTATCTATATCGATATGTTTTGTAAGAAAAGATTAAAATATAACTAATATTCTTCATTATAGGCAATTATTTTTTCATATTTTAAATGACTTACATTTTTTTCCTCTTAAATCAAAATCTTTGAATTATCTTATTTCGAAATTGCATTGGAAATTACGTATCATTGAAATTAAGCTTGAAATTTGATTTGTTGACGTGATCAAAATATTATTTACGTATGTTTAAAAAAGAAAAAAAATTAGAGAATTTAAATTTAATACAGTATTATTAATGACACTTACTCATAATACTTTTAATGAATTCTCTTGACCAATAGAAATAAGAATGGTATTTACTAGTGATTCAGTAGGAACTAAAGGCATTGTGGATATGCCGTATCGTAACTAAATTATAACTTGTTATAATTTTACTGGCATTCCCATGGTCATCCCTATCTATAACTTTGACCATTCAAATTTAAGATCTGAAGTAGCGTGATGGTCAAACGTGTTTTGTTTACTAAGTAAAAAGTTGCATATAAAAAAATTAAAATAAAGCTAAGAAAAATTTAGATATTTTTTTTATTTTTTATTTTATTTTTTTTAAAATGAGATCGGTTCGATTTTTACGTTGCATCTGGTCTTGAAATTCGATTGGTCAAAAATTACAAGGGTTTAACGTTCCCAGTTCATTTGACCAATCAAAATTTAGGAGCAGGTGTAACATGATAGTCAAACCAATGTTTTATGTTTTCTAAGTAAAAAAATTACGTGTAAAATTAAAGCTAAGAAAACCGCGTTATAATTAGGTTAGGGCTAGAAAAATATAGTGGCTATAGTGTGGCTATTGGTCAAATTTCACGAGGAAAATTTTTAATTAGGACGCAGTAGATGGTTTCCTAATAAAAATTTAGAGCTATCCCTGTTTTTTTTTAAAAAAAAAGAGTTTGCTTCGATTTTTACGTTACATCTGATCTTAAAATTCGATTGGTTAAAGTTACAGGGGTGAACAACTTTTTGTGGGAGAGCTAGGGCGTTTTACGTAGGGATGTTAATGGAGTAAGGTACTCCAGAGTAACTGTGGAGTATAACCCACTCCATACCGGTGTGGTCTAGACATGACACCACCTCGGATTACTAAGATATTATTAAATAGGGATAATTGCTCCGGAGTAATACTACTAATACAAAATGGATTATACTCCGGATATTATATTATATATATTTTTTACCGTATTTCCTCAAAATAAGGTAGCATATTTTCGGGAAAATACGGTACTATAAACTCCGGAGTATTATATAGTGCTTAGCACATAGTACTCCGGGTTATACTCTGGGTTATACTCCGGGTTACACTTTGGAGTATGCTCTGATTCATACTTCAGTGTGGTATGGTGTTAAGAGATACTCTGCCAGAGTATGCACCACACCACCCTGGAGCACTCCGTTAACATCACTAGTTTTACGAACATGTGTATTTGCCGTATTGTTATATTATATTGGAACTTAACGTATATGATATACTTTATTATAAATTTTATTATACCATAATTTTACATACATAAGTACATTTCAAAATACGCTTAATTATTTATTACTTTTAATTATTCCATATTCAAGCTATTAAACTTGGCGGGTTATAATTATGAGTTTTGAACCCAACCGCAGAGCCATATTATTTAATTTCTTGTTTTGTTCTTCAATTATTACAAAAGGTCGATAATTTTTCAATAAGTTTGATTAAATTCGGAAATCGGATTAAATGAATTAGAATGTCAATATAAGATTTATCTTTAAGCGTATCTAGTGTTGGCAGGCGAAACTATTTTTGGCAAATGGCGAAAAACGAAACTAAACCCGGCAAAACTCTGGCGAAGCGGCGAAATTCTGGTGAAACCGCGAAACTCTGGCGAAACCTGGTAAAGTTGAAACCTCTGGGGAAAGTCAAAACTCGACAAAGGTCAAACCCTCTAAGACTTTATAAAAGACTGAGCCGTGTTAGTAAATCAAAATATTTTGCATGCGGTTTATTTAAAAATGTACAAAAGCAGTAAACAAAGAAAGAAACTAAATTTCTGGCTTTTGGAACTTCGAAGTAAATAATTTTTTTTTTATAGTAGCGCTTATCTATGGATTAATATTATTTATAAAATAAACCTATCTAAATATTTAAATAAATTTATTGTTAGAGTGTTGAGATTTTTTTCTTTTTAATATTTCATCGTTAAAAATTTTAATTAAATATTATACATAAGTTATGTCAGTAGTTCGTTAACACTATTATTACTGGCAAATATTTCCAAATGCTTTATTTTATCTATGCTCTAAATCTCTGGGCTAACTTTAAGGAAATAATTGTTGTTATTAACTTATAATAAATAAAATGTATTAAAATTTAGATTATTGATCAAAAAGCATCGTATATAACGGCATAATTATTCATAAGGTTAGAGAAAATTTAGCATAACTCGTGATATATCGCTCTAAATTGAACGATTTTTGCACCATTCAATTTGGATCACAAGATCAATAGTTATTTACAATCGTATATTACACGAAATTGAAAGTGGGCATTGTGGTGGATAAGGGTATTGTGGCGTATTTACAACAATGCGTAATGATTTTTATACCATTCGAATCATCTCATCGAGACGATTCGAATGGCATAAACATCGTTTGATTTCAATCACTAGGTCATGAGCAGAGTTGGCAGTGGAGCTCAACGGAACCCAATGGAGCTGCGAATAGAGCCAATGGAGCTCTGAAGGAGCCAATAGATACTAGTTTTTTGAGCTCCATTCGCACAACCACTGACCCTGGTTATGAGATATTGGCGTTTGAATAGTGTCCGAATATAATATATTTGTTTTTTAAAACAATTAATTTATAACATTCAAACGCCAATATCTCATGACCCAGTGATCAAAATCAACCGATTATTATATATTCGAATCGTCTCGATGAGACGAATCGAATGGATAAAAATCGGCCTTATAGGTAGGGTCCGGAGTGGGCCGGGCTAAGCCCGTAAATTAGCAGGCCGGGCCGGGCTTGGGCCTAGTTCGAGCCCACAATTTTTATAATACGGGCCGGGCTTGAGTTGGGCCCAACAAATACCGGGTCGGGCTTGGGCTCAAAAAATATGTCTGACTAAACCCGGTAAGACCATAGTACAAATAAAGGTGAGTAATACAATTACGTATGTACACGCATACTTTTTTTTCTGTTAGTACATGGTTATTCATTTTTACTTCAAGAAAGTTCACTTAGTCTGGACGTATAGTATGCAGCAGGCTACCAAGTGTGTGCGAATATAGGTCAAAGAATTCGATTATTAAGTGTGTGCGAATATAGGTCAAAGAGTCGGCTACTAAGTGTGTGCGAATAAAGAATTCGGCTACTAAGTGTGCAAGTATAGGTCAAAGAAATCAGAAGAATCTGTCAAAAAAAAAAAACTTTAAATAAATAAATAAATAAATAAAAAAAAGAACGATAAAAAAAAAAAGAAAAAAGTAAGTAATAAAAAATGTATTAAATTACATGAAAAAACAGGTCTAAAAACTTTTTTATTTAGATCGCATAATATATAACAAGCCAGTCATTAATTCAATATTAAACGAATCCTTTGCGCATATATGCTATCTTACTATTCGTATGTAAAATTGATTAAAATTAATATTAATTTAAAGGGCGTTGATAATTTGAATTATTTTATTATAATTTTTTTTTTTTTTTTACATACAGATAGAAGATGGATAATAGTACGCTAACCATTAACATGCTGGAGAAATTATGTTCGGAAATAGCTTTACTAATATGCGTCCATCATAATTAGAAACCCAAAGCATCCGTTCTGCTGTTAGTCAAAACGAAAGATCTGAAGCAACCAATATTAATGAGGGCTCTGAGGCAGCAACTGTAATAACCACCGTTAATGAAAATTCTGAACTAACCATTGTTAATAACAAAAAGCGCAAAAGAAATGATTCACAGTCTTGGGTCTTTAAAGAAGGCCATTTTGTTAGACATGACCCTAAAAAGGGTAAAAATGCTTTTTTTAGTAATATTATAATTATTAATTTTATTAGCTATTTGATACTTATACTATGTTATTGCTAGAGGACCATGTTCAATGTGTTCATTGTAAAAGCGTTTTGAAACATGATAATGAGATAGGAACCAGTTCTTTAATACGCCACATGAAAAATACGAAATGCAAAAAATATTTGAAAAATTATAAATCACAACAAACGCTTCAATTATCTGAATCAGGCCTTGTTGCCCACAAGTTTTCCCAAAAAAAAAGTCGACAGGATATGATGGAAATGATAATTAGACATTCGTATCCATTTTCTATGGTCGAGCACGAAGGATTTATAAAGTTCGCTAGCAATTTACAACCACAATATAAAATGGTAAGTGAGAAAACGGTGCGTGAAGATTGTATGAATATTGTCGATGATCTTAAAGAGAAAGTTCGCATGATAGTTCAAGAAGCTCCTGGGCATCTAAGTTATACAACAGATTTATGGACGTCTAATCAGACTCTGGGTTATATGGTCATAACATGCCATTTTATTAATAAAGAATGGAAGTTCCAGAAATTAGTTTTGGGGTTTAAATTGGTTCCTGCACCCCACACGGGAATTGTTATTAGCGAAATGCTTTTGGAATGTTTTAATGAGTGGAATATTATGTCAAAAACATTAGCCATCACTATGGATAATGCAACTAGCAACGATGCCGCGATAAGAAATATAAAGTACAAACTTAAGAAACAAAATATGCTTATTGCTAATGGAAGTTTGTTGCACCAACGGTGCTGTGCTCACATACTGAACTTCATAGTTAGCGATGGTCTCAAAATGGTTAGAAATATTGTATGCAAAATTAGAGAATGTGTGAAGTGGATTTATGGTTCGCAATATCGACAACAGAATTTCGAGGATGCTGTGATTGGAAGTTGTAGTGAGCTTAAGTCAAGTCTTCGACCAACCCTTGATGTACCTACACGTTGGAACTCCGTATATCTTATGCTATCGTCTACAATTCCATATAAAAATGTGTTTGAACGTCTCGCTTTACGAGATGCTAATTTTAGTGATATTATGCCCTTTAATGATGATTGGGAAAAGGCTGAGAAAATTTGTAAATTTTTGAAGCCGTTTTATGAAGGTAATTAGGGATGTAGTTGCCTGAATGGTTGGTCTTTTTTAATATAGAGCCAGTGGTTTAAACCACTGGTTCTAGATTAAAAAAGACAAATTGGCCTGGGTCGCTGACGTAATGAAGAATCTATAATACAATCTTCATAATAATTCATCGAAATATATATTGAGTATAAATAAGTAATGGAAAGGGAAATTTTATAAACCAAATCATTAACATTCACTAAAGCGAACTTAAGTTCGCCTCAGTGAATGTTAATGATTTGGTTTACAAGTTTTCTTTTTCCGTCACTCAAATTATTATTTAGTCTTTGAGGTTTGTAAAAATAAACTAATTTTTATTAATTTTTATTAATTTTAATCTAGTCACAAATATTATTTCAGGAAGCACATATTCGACGGCGAACATTTTTCTTCCCGAATTGATAAAAATTAAGACACATATCGAGCAAAATACTAATAATGTTAATCCTTTTATTTGTCAAATGACAGCGTCAATGCAATTAAAGTTCAATAAATATTGGTCAGATATGGGAGAAATGCATTGTATTGCATCAATAATGGATCCTCGCTATAAGATGTCATTAATTACTCATATATTCAAGCAGAAAATGCATTTATCATACACCGAAGCGGAGGACAAAATAAATTTTATTAAAACGAGGAAAGTATTTTATGTACAATTTTTTTTAAATTTATTATTTTTTCTCTAACTTGATTATTTTTATCATATAGGGCTACAACGATTTATAAGTCGGCTTATATGCAAAATACATTTTCTCCTAATAATTATAATGATTTTTCTGACATTTTTTCACAAGACGATGACTTTATGCAGGGCTTTGACCGTTTTATTGCGGACAATCAGGTTAATGTCACGCATAATATGGATGAGTTTGAACAGTATCTCACCGATCCGCTTGTTCCCCGTTCTCGCACAGGAACGTTTGATGTTTTAATTTGGTGGAAGGAGAATGAATTAAGATATCCTTCTGTGTCATCAATGGCAAGGGACATTCTTGGTGTTCCGATAACTTCAGTTGCTTCTGAATCGGTAAGTAAGATTTGGACTAAGCATTAATTTATTTGATATAGGCTAACTTATATTTTTGGTAATTAATGCTAAAATTGGCTAATGCTAAAACTAACACGATCTAATCATTATAATTATTTTGGTTAGTTTTAGCTTTAGCCAAGTTTTAGCATCAACTGTGTTATTAATCATTTAGATCTTTAGCATAGCAGGGAGAATTGTTGATGATAATCGGTCAAATCTTGCTCCAGAAACTATCGAAATGTTAATATGTGGACAAGACTGGCTAAAGAATGCAAAGGAACAAGGCTGGGACAAATTAAAGGACGATGCGTGAAACGTGTTTTTTTTTTAGGTAAGCCTTTTTTAATAAGTATTAAAAAATGAATACCGTAGTGATTTTTTCTGATCAACAATCTTTATGAAAAAAAGTAAGCTACGCTTTCAAAATTTTTTTTTTTTTGAAAAATTGTTATGAGATTTAAACATTTTCATGATCGGGGTAATAAACCCAGATACTGTTATTAACATAGAATACGGGTTGAAAAAGATAATCGGAAAACCTAAACGTGAATCATTGTAATGGTAGAATGTCAAAAGTTTAACAATATTTGTGAATATAATTATAAAATTGTAATTGAAGTTGGAAAAAAGTAAAATAGAAAATTTTCACAAAGTATATTTCGTAGTTTTATATTAACATCACTGTTGAATTATTAAATAGTAAGATCACAGATAGGGTGTAATTTGCATAAGTTTTAATTTTATTGGCGCATTTTACAATTGATTTTACCTTCAGTCGATCCGATTAAGTTATTGATTTCGGCATAACCCGTATAATAAAAATAATAAAAAAAATAAAAGCTATTTTGTATCATAGTGATTATTTTACGATCGTTACATCAATAATATCAGCGTTTTTAAATTTTCGTTCAAATGCGTGTCAAACATGTTTGTTGCTTGGTTTTTATAAAAAAGACCGCTCTTGTTAACCAATAAACCTTAATAAGAAGCTGAATGTATGCTGTTTTTTGTCGGCATCTGCTATTAAAAAAGTTAAATATCTATCGACTAGTTTAAAAATAAACAAAACTTAACCGGATCGGCCAAAAAATCATTCGGCAAGGTGTTCCAGAAATTATGATCTAAGGGTGCATTTATGGGGCGGGCCGGGCCGGGCTTGGGCCTAAATTAAAATAAAGCCCAGCCCGGCCCACTTGGTAGAGGATTCGGGCCTTGATCGGGCCCAAAATTTTTTTTCGGGCTTGGTTTTGGGCCTAATAAAGCCCGGCCCGGCCCGGCCCATTCTGGACCCTACTTATAGGTCACGAGTTATAGCAGATCCCCCACAATATCCTTATCTACCACAATACCTTATCTGTTATGTTGTATTTTAAATTAAATTTGTATTAGTTAAAATTAAAAATTAGATTGGGTAAAAGTCTATATAAGAATTAGTAATTGTATCTATTCAAAATCTAAAAATAATTATTATATAAAAAAGTTTTAAATATCTTTATTTATCTTTTTATTCTCGTTTTTTATATTAATTTTACTATCCTTCACTAGTTTTGCTACCTTTTCTTGTTTCACCACCTTTTAGCAGGTTCACCAGTTTCGCGCAAAAGTCAAAATTAGGTTTCGCCATTCGTCTGTGGCGAAACCTCTAAGTTTCGCCTGCCAACACTAGGCGCATCTATTATTAAATATTTGCTAACAAAAAAAAAAAACATATAACGAACAAATATATTTATGATAATATTCCCATGATATACTATGATAATGGATATATAATTTTATAACTTAATGAGAATTATTCTATAAAATAAAAGTTACGTTATAAATTAAGTTACGTCATTAATTAAAGTTACGTAACTAATGATTATTACGGCATATTGGGTTCATACGGATTTTGCCATAATCGTAAGTAACTTTTTATGTTTCAAAAATTCATTGAGGTGATTCTACTGCTTCACTACCTGTGGCATATCGAAAAAATTGGAGTGCGTTAAATAAACATGACATGATCTTAATAAATACAACCCAAATACGATAAAAATTTTGGGGAGCAAGCGCAGATAAATCCAGTAAGATAGCATAATATAAAAGTTTTCCATGATGGATCATGGACAAAAACTAAAAACAAGACCGATCGTGACGAAGCACAGGAGGACGAAGGTGAGGATCTCAAATCACATGGTTATCGAAATCATTAGACCAACTCTGATATAGGTAAAATTCCGCATGACGATGAGACAATAGTTTTTATGAAGCAACGAAATCCAAGAAGTGTGTTTTGCTTTTGTTGTTTTTCGTAGTTGCCCGAATCCCTATTTTTGGCAATATAAAGGTTCTTTAACACAAGATAGCTTACATTATCCATTCTCAGTAAGATCCACTTGGTACACTATTTCGAAAAACACGCAAGCGATACTCTTAAAGATGAACCAGTGCACATAATTCCGCCAAATGACTCGAAAAATACGCATTTTTCCCATCTCGACTGCTAATTAAAAATGAGCTGAAATTGTGTAACATGTATTAAAATACATATATTTTATAATCGTTTATCTAGATAAAAAAGACTTGAAAGAAATTTGATATAATGGAAGAGACTACTTCGCTCAATAATCCTGTTTGGGTGGTGCGCATTTCGTCGACAATACAATCAATTCGCCGACATATTTATTTTACAGACAATTATTTCATCGACAATCATTTCACCGACAAAGTAATTCTAGTCATTTGCCGTTAGGATCAGGTTTAGAATTAAAGTTAAGGTTAGTGCAATTTTTAACAAACTTGTTGGTGAAATGAGCTGTCGGTGAATTAATTGTCGGTGACTTGATTGTCGGTGAAATGGCACGAATCCAAAACAAAGTAATATAAGCGACTTTGCCTGGTAATTACGGACTATGATTTATTTATTTTTTGTTATTATATATTAACGATATGTCATAATATCTCTCATAGGAAAGGAATATGTGGAAGATAAAGAAAATAGGAAAAAAATCATGGGGGGTGTGTTTGCCATAGTGAGGATAGATATTTTTTGTTCCAGAAATGGCAAGCCATAAGAATTAAAATATATACAATTTGAATTTTAGAAATGATGATAAGATGATATTTTATTTAAGAGTGGTGTAAGTCTACATAAATTTAGATTATTTTTAATACCGTAAAATCTCGAAATAGCGAGCATGAGCGTTATTATAACCATGGTCCGAATTAAGCTTAATTCGGGCCGAAATTTGTAATTTCACCCCGCTCGTTATTTTGAGATTTTATGGTATATATTGTTATCCTTAATCATTCCAAGTTAATTAATATTTAATTATATTTCAGGGAATTTCACGTTATTTACCTAATGATTTAGATGGTTTAAAAATAATTTGTTTTCTTGCATTGGACTAAGATCACAAGACGCGTTTGTCGAGGCAAATTTTGGACATAAAAAGTTTATAAATTTTAGTTAATATTAAATTTTTGATGCATATTTGTTATAAAGTGTTTAATTATAATAATATCTCTTTATAGATAACGGGAAGTAATACTAAACCTTTGATCAATACGTAAACGAATTAAAAATAAACTGAATATACATTTACATTAATATCTTGAGGAAAAGTTTATTTAATTATAGGAAGATACAAAAAAGCATATAAATATTAACTTGTTTAACTAGATTGCTAAAAGAAGTAGAAGAAGAGAAAGAGAAGGTAAAGAAGATAAGAAAGGTGAGGAAAAAAAAGAGAACAAAAAAGAATAAGAAGAAGAAGAAAAAGTTATTAACTCAATGGAGTTGTTAAAAATAATACTAAGATATTAAAATTATATGTTAGAAAGGTGTAAAACATCAATTGCTAACTTGAAAAACTTAATTAAAATTAAACCAAATGATACATGGGCAAAAGAAGCTTGCCAATTAGTTGAAGGGTTATAAATATAATGAACTTATAAAAATTAACATCTTAAAAAGACAAGCTTACAAAATTCATATACTCATATCAGTGTGTAAGTAATTGGAATATAAATCTAAAAATTTTTAAATCAGAAATTAATTATATTCCAATGATAACTAATCCATATACTACAATAGCCAGTGAGTAATACAAAATAAAAAAAAAATTTTAAAATTAGAAATAGCGTTCCTATGAACCGAACCAAACAAACTTGAATTTAGGTTAAGTTCAAGTTGAGTCCGAAATTAGCATGTTCGGGTTCAGTTTGTGTTAGAGTTCAGTTCGAAAGTTCACGAACATGTCGGGTTCAGTTAAAAAAATTAATTCACAATTCACATAGAATAGGATATTTATAAAATTTTATATAATAAAAATAGGAAAATTTACTATAATCTTCCGAAATATTGGAATATAGTGCCTACAATATGAAGTATTAATAGTTGAAATATAATATAAAATTAAATTATATAGGCATAAAAAATATGGTATTGGGCTTTCTTTTTATTAAAAGTCTGGTATGATTTTCAAAAATTAAAAGATACTTTATTAGAAGCTGAAATTTTGGACTTTAAAAAACCCGTCTTTTTACTATATAATTTGGAAAATTGGATTCCATATTACTATTAAAACTATATAAATATTTATCCCCAACTTTTTATAATTAAAATTTCCTGTTCTTATGTGAATTGCTAATTAAAATTTAAACAATTGGCACTAGCCAAAAATAAAAATCAAACTTGCTAAAAAAATTTAATTTGAATACAAATAACATCTTGAATAACATTGACATTATGCCATTCAGCAAATTGAATACCAGAAATAATGAAGTGTAATGGTTTGAAATACAAATACTAAATATAATATATACATAGTTGCAATTAAAAAGATGATGTTTAGGCATAAATATCAGTAACCTGATACAAATTTTCATGTATATTCGCTAGATATTTAGGTAGGGATTGTGGCATGGCAAAAAAATTTGGCATGCCATGGGGCATGCCACTTAACAATTTTCATGCTAGGATGCCACCCTGGCATGCCAATGGCACACCATCATACCAACTCATCCAAAATTCACAAATTCTGAAATTTCTCAACAATTTTGTTCATATTTTATGTTTGTTGACTATCCAGTACTCCAAAATTTTCTGACAATAGACATATGCATATATTGATTATATATAAGTGGTATGCCCTATTTATTTTCTTTTAAGGCATGCACATGACTGCTTTGCCACACTCCCTATATTTAGGGGTTTTCATTTTATTTTGTAGGACTTTATATCATGTTGGTTAAATAATAAGCGCTTATTATCAAGATGAGAGCGAAGAATTCCTAAATACATGAGTTTATATAAGATCATGAGAAAATTTGATGCGATACAATGTAGCAAATTTAAGTAGATTGTTACATAGTCTTTTGAAGCATATTCTATATACCAGAACATTTCAAAACAGTTGGTCCTTTAATACTTTTAAAGAAATTAATCTAATGCTGATATCTGCAATATCTTGAAGTATTTGTAATTTATTCTGCCATGTAAGTTTACAAAACTCTGATCAAATATTCTTGATGAGTTTTATTATTAGCATAATGAAATACCATCAAATATTCATTTATTTATTGTGTGTTGAGTTATTCTATATATTATGAGCTTACTATAACATAATTTAAACTTAAACAATGATAAACTATTAAATACCAATCCACAAAAATCTATTCTTGTATCCAACTCTATACATACACCTTCTATTCCCTTTTTAAGCTACAATATTCAATGTCAGCCTCCTACAACACCTTTTAAGTTTCTTGGATACTGGTTTTCCACTTCATCAAAATCTACAATACAGTCTAAACTAATTAATCAAGAAGCTTTTTAGCTTATCAACACACTTGACACTAAACAAATTACTGATAAGCAAGCATGTTATATTATTAACAATGTTATTATATCTATTCTTGAGTATCACATTCACAATATAATTCTTCCTCATTCAACATGTAACAAAATCCTTTCTAAATACCTCACTGTTGCTAAACATAAAGCAAGGCTTGCCAAAAATACACCTAACAGCACTATGCTTAATCACAATATATATGGAATAAAAAACATTTGGGATATACAATTACAACATCATCTTTCTACCTTTTTACTTCAACTTAACAACCCTCATTTACTTGGTAATAGTACACATATCCGATTACAACAATTACAAAACAATCTATGGTTTACTACCAATATACTACAATACTCTAAACCTATTATTGATAGTCAACAAATATACTACTACTTTTAAGATAATTCAGCTTCTTAATCACTTAGAATCTTTTATATCTGCACATGCTGAAATTCTACGTCCATTTACTATCAACCTCCCCTATACCTCACTTGAATCCCTTCTTTACAATCACCCTCAATATATAACTTTTAAACGTCAACTACGCTCAAAGCATATTTTATTTCTAGAGCAACTTACTTCTTAT
>QKWP01000278.1:234395-256406 GCA_003550325.1 Gigaspora rosea | reverse complement strand
TTTTTTTTTTTTTTTTTTTTTAAAGAGAGGTCTATCCTCTATATCCTTTATTAATTTAGTAAGTTGTATACATATAATAATTACATATATAAAAGTACTATACTAGGGGATATAAGGTAAGAGCTAGTTTACTCTCGACCTATTCTTTGCTAGAATGGTCGTAGACCTCTAGGCTCTGAGTAAGTATTGTAATGATATATTGTTAGATTTATATATTTAAGTGTCTTTTGTTTGATGAAAGTCGGTGAGGGCAGGATTGTTGGATGGAAATTGGGAGTCGGTATAGGTGTAGGGTTAGGTATAGCTGTTGAGTAGGTTGACTGTCTTGAAGGTAACCATAGATCTTTATATATATATTCTATGATGGTGTGATGTATAGCTGGGGCGTGTTTTATTTGAATTTTCGTTGAGGTAAACGGAGCTCGTGATGTATTCGTGATTATTCCTAATGGGAGTTTTTTCTTAGTATGTAGGTCTATAAAGTTATTTACAAACAGATCAAGTTGTGTTAGTGGTTCTTGTATTTTGTTTGCGAATTCTATTAGAATTCGTTTTATTTTTGTTCGTGGATTGTGGTGGTTTGAGGTGCACGTGATTATATGTGCGATATCTTCTGGTTCACTATAGCACCGAGGGCATAGTTGGTTGGGGTGTTTGTTTGGGTGGCGGTAATGTAGGATTAGGTGAGTCAGTAGCTCCTCGGCTATTGCTTTTATTTTGAAATTTTTTAAGTTAGAACGTGCGAGGTCTATGTATAATGCTTTTGGTCGGTCGTTATATGAGAGGTATTGTATTGTTGCATTCCAATCTATGTTTTCTATTTGTGAGTCCTATAAAGCTAGTCTTTGTTGGTTGTGTCAGGAAAGTAGCTTGATAATGTTATGTATATATTTGATGTTGGTACAGAGTTGGGTTGTGCATGTGATGCCTTGGATTTGTGGAGTGAATCTATTGTATATGTAATTTTGAAGAGCTAGATCTAGTGGAAAAGGATCGGTGTAATTTGTAATGTTTATTTCTATTTGTAGGGTAGTACTGATTTCTTTATCTATTAATAGTGCGTCTAGTATTCTTATGGTTAGGAAATAGGAATGGTTGTTTAGTTTATAGTGTTCGCCGGGTCGGCAGTTGGTTAGTTGTAGGATTGCTTGGTGAAGGATTGCACAATTAGTGTTTAAATTAATTGTTGCATATTTTTTTGTGGTTATTAATAGGAATGCAAGTAGGGAGCTTGTTGCGTTCATTTTTGATGGCCAGTTATTGTTGTAGCTGGCTATGGGTTGGTCGTTATCGATTTGTTCGATTGCAATGATTTTTTTGCCTTGATCTGGGGTGTCCATCTTTGATGTAGTAATTTGTATATTTACGGTTCGTTTGCGATAGTTTTGTTTTTTTATTTTTTCATAGATTATGATCAGTGGGTTATCAAATGCTGTTAGTGGACGTATTAGGGTCATGCTTGGGATGGGTGATTCTTTATATTTTCTAGGAGTGAGTGTTTTGTTGAGATTCAGTGCAAGTTTGATTTCTTGTATGTTTGCATGTATATGGTGTTTTTTGGAGGTTGTAATATAGTTTATTGTCTATACGTATGTAACAATTAATTCTATTTATAGTCGTATCTTTTTCTTTGCATCCTTGACATGGTGAGAGTTTATTTGTTGTCGGGTTTAAGATTTTGTAATGTTTAGCATGGGTTGGGTGTTTGTGAGGGTTGAATATTTTTGCTATATTGTTTTGGCTTGTAATAATCCAACGGTGTCGGGATGGCAGCCCCATAATATTTATAACCCATCTTTTACTTTTATTTACAAAAAACATAATATTGAGCAACCAACACGTCGTGCTATAAAAAATATCTGTAATGCACATCTATTGCTATGTGGTCCTCTCAACACAGAATTCAACAAATTATCTCCCTTTCTCGACAAATTGATTGGAATGCAACCTGGCTATACCTCAATCACAACCACAAGCGCACATATAACTATACTAATTTTCAACTTTGTTTTCAAAATCATTCTGAATTAAATGTATGCTACATATGCTTCCTACTCTTTCTTATTTTCTTCTACAAATCCTTCTCTTCAAATACATTCTACTTGTATTACATGCAATCAAACAGATTACCAACTCCACTGGCTACTTTGTCCAGATTCAACCAATATATCAACTATTATCCAAAATACAATCAAAAACTTTTCCTTTTCAGACTTATTAGACATAACATCCAATGAACTATAGCAACTACATAACAATCTCATAACACACTACTGTTTTTCCCCTACACAATCTATACCCTTTAATACTACAACTTTCTATAATACAATTCAGAGATTTATCCTTATATCACTTATCAATATTGTATCTCAATATACCTCTTACAAAAATGCATCTAATACTATTGTTAAACTCCTCTTGCTTATCTCACAAAAAATTCATGAACAGCTATGGAAACCATACTGCATAAAACTTGCAAACTAGAAATCTTCACAAAACCTATCACAACAACCTTCTTACTCTATATCTACTAAATCCACACGCACATTCTCACACAACAAAGCTCTATATACCTATAATTGTATATATGGTCTACCAGACCAATTACATGAAAACAATACAATACTTGCCCACCTCTTGGGCTAGTACTTAGAAAAATAGACATTTGGTCATACAATTGGATCAAATATAGTTGTCCTACTAATTCTATTCTCCACATCCAAATCTAGATGAGTTTTAACCACTCTAGTAGGTTTAGGTTGCAGATAATTTAGATAGAATTAGTTTATCTATAGTCTAAGTCTTAATTCTTATATAATAATTTGTAATTCGAGAAACCCCGCGAGGAATCTCACACATTTTATTAATAAAGATAAAGGCAAAACCTCACCTTAACAACAAAAAAAAAATAAAAATAAAAAAAATAAACTATTAAATACTGAAAATTGTAAAAGCAATAAATTGACTTACTTTAAAAAATCAAAATGGGCTCCTTAGAACTGACCAATATCTTGAGTGCAACGATGCTGGATGATTCATGCGTGTTATATAATTATAATTATTGCCATCAACTTTTCGTATGCCATCCAACCGGGCTGCTTAATATATTGAGCCAAATCCTCCTTTGCCGATTTCTTTAACATCTGATAATACAATGGCTCTAAGATGTAATGTTTTCATAACAATGTGCACATTTTTTATATTCAGATTTTCTTTATACAATAAAATATAATATTTTATTTCGCATTAGAGGTTTTAAATTTGTATTGAATATAAATAATTTTTATAAACATCGAACTTGTTTTGCTACTTTTATTTCGTAAAATTATTAAATGTTCCTTATATTCACAAGCTGAATAAAATGATTTGTACGTAATAGTAAATAAGTATTTATGCTCTTGTTTTGTCAACTTGTTTTGCTGTTTTTATTTCGTAAAATTATTAAAATGATTAATGCGGATGAAACATAATGATAAATAAATATCTATCTGTTATGTTCTTATTTGTGAACTTGTTTGCTATTTTTATTTCGTAAACTTATTAAATGTTCTTTATACTCAGGAGCTGAATGAAATGATTAATGCAAATAAAATGATTTGTATGTAATGATAGATAAGTACTATATTCTTGTTTTGTGAACTTATATTGCTAAAATAAAATTATTTAATGTTCTTTATACTCACGAGATGAATGAAATGAAATAAACCTATTAAATATTCTTTATTTTTATTTTTTTTTTTTAAAGAGAGGTCTATCCTCTAATACTTTATTAGATTTATAAATTATACATATATATACTATATGTAGAAATATACTAATCTATTATGAAGTAGAGGTAAGAGCTGCTTTACTCTCAACCTAATTCTTTACTAGAATGGTAGTAGACCTCTAAATTTTGAGTATATAGTTGGGACAGAGATTGTTTGTGGTAATGAGTTTATCTATTGTGGTATCTATACGATATGGGGTTGGTGGGAGTGTTTTCATTATCATTGGAGATGTTCTGTGTGTCGAGACATACAAGAAGGGATCCATATTTTCTTGTAGATGAATTCAGCGATGTTGTGGTGAAGTAGAGGTGTTAGTTTGTTCTTCAGATATGGTGAAGCGAAAGGAGCTAGTGTTCTTCTTGTGATTATCCCAAACGGAATTTTCTTTGAGACATGTAGTTCAAAATAGGATTGAACAAAGGTTTCAGGGTTTTCCAATGGTTTTTCTTCTTTTTTTGTGGTTTTGATTAAGATTCTTCTGAGTTCTGTTTTGAAGTTGAAGGGGTTAGAAATACAAGTTAGTAAGTGGGAGTAGTCTTCAGGTTCTGAGTAGCATCTTGGGCATAGGTAGTTTGGGTGGTTTTTAGGATTATGTAGGTGTAATAGGAGTGAAGTAGGTAATTCTTCTGCGAGCAGTTTCACTTTGAAGTTCTTTAAGTTGGATAATGCCGGGTTGGTGTATAGCACTTTGGGTTTATCCTTGTATAATATAGTCGCGAGAGTGGCATCCTAGTTGATGTCATCTAGGTGGTTTTCCTATAGGTTTATTCTTTGCTGGTTATACCATCGTATAAGGTTGGTAGTTTGGTGTATAAGTTTAATTGTTGATTTTAATGAGTGAGAGATAGCAGAGTCGTTCAGGAAAGTCATATAGCGATTGTATAAGAAGTTCTGCGGGGTTGTATTGAGTTGGTGTGGAGGGAAAGGGTCAATTATATTTAATTCCTTGTTGTATAGGGTGTTGATTTTCCTTTCACCGATTATTGCTGCAGTCATATGTAGAAAGAGGGGCTATTGTGTTTGATCTAGTCATAAATGTTGCAAGAAGTGGGTTTCAGTAGCTTGTGTTATGGTGGTATATAGAGAGGAATTATTAGTGATTATTTCTAATTTTGCATGGTTGTGGGTAGTAGAGGCAATAAAGTTTAGTAAGGTTAGGAAAGTGGTAATTTTCGAGGGCCAAATGTTGTTGTAGCAGCTTATTATAGGCCCATCTGTTCCGATTCGACCAGTGGCGATAATTTTTTGCTGATTGGGTGATTGAAGTTTTTTTGAGATAAGATAGTGTTAGGGTTTTCTTCTTAAAATTGGTAGATACTAATGCTTCCCATATTTCTATTGGTAGTTTATCAAATGCCATAAGGGGTCTTTGTATTCTAGTGAGTTGTGTATCAGTTGTTGGTTTCTTTCGATGTAATTGTTGTAGTGATTGCTTGATATCTTTTATGTTTGCATGTATTGTGAGTTTATAGTCGATTTGTAGATTATGAATGTACTCTTTATCTAGTAGTAGATAGCAAGATCGATGTCGTAAGCTCCTATTTGGGAGTGAGCATCTTGTGCAAGTGTTTAATATTTGGTTTCCTTGGTATAGGAAGTGTTTGCCATATATTGTTTTTGATTTGGGTTGAATATTTTGGCTATTTCACTGTTGTGGGTTAGTACCCAACCTTTCTTTTTTGGTAACCAAGGAGGGGTTAGAAAAGGGTTTAAGTTATTTATATTTGAGGTAGGTGTTGCGGAGGAGGTAATTAAGTCTTGTATTAGATGGAACCACTTTGGTGTTCTTCCACGAGGTATTTTCTGATGTTGTGGTGGAAGGTTGTCCAGTCGAGTAAGTTGTTGTTTGTTGAATTAAGAAATTGTTCTGTGCAATTTATATTGTGACGATTAAGCATTTCTTTTAGGTGGGTACATTTAGAATGTGTAAGTATGAGTGGGTTGAGAGAGGTTCCACAAAGTGTGGTGGGTATGGTCCAGTTGTTGAGTGGTCGAGTAAATTTTAAATTTAGTTTGTGGATCGCTAATATTGATTGTCTGGTGTGAGTTAGATATTCTCGGTGTGTGAGAGCTGGCAGTTCCTCTAAAATTGATTTATCTGTATTTGCAGCATTCTGTATTTGTTGAATACGAGTCTTTATATATGAGTTATCAAAGTTGTGATTGTTTAGACCATGCTGTAGGTTTGTTATGAGGGTGCTCAGTTGCGCTTGTTTTATGTTGGTCATGGCGTATATTGCATCGCAGTTCAGGAAGGAGTTGGGTACACCTCTGGCTATTCTTGCTTTCGATCTGATGGTTTTTGTTATTGTTTTATTGATGGAGGTGAGTTTGAAGGGTTTAGGTAAGAGGAGAGGATACGGTATTAAAATCTGGGTATAATGACGTGGTTGTAGATGTAGGCAGCTTGTTTTTCGGTTATTTTAGCATAATGTAGTTTTCTTAGGTTTGTTTTGATTTCTGAAATTATGAGTTTTTGGACATGATTAAGGGTCTTGTTAGTCGTATACCAAGTGCCCAGGTATTTGAGAGAGATGTTTTTAGGGAGAGCAGTAATCATTGTGCCGTCAAAACAGACAGAATGTGGAGAAAGCATAGAGTTAGTAATTAAGAAGGATTTGGAAGGATTGACTTTTATGTTGTTCAGTTTGTAAAAGCTGGTTGCAAGATCTAAAATTTCTGTGAGGGTTTGTTTATTAGGGGCGAGCCAGAGGGAGTTGTCCATGTATGCCATTACTGATGAGTTGATTAGTTTAGGTGAATTAGTCTGGATGGTACTGGAGTAACCAGTAAAATTCTTGTTTATAGTTGAGATGAGGGGATCATAGTATATTTTCTATAGCAAGGGGGAGAAGGTTTCTCTCTGATCGATTCCATCCATTACTGGGTAAGGTTCTGTAAAGCCAAGATCAGTAATAACCTGGTTGGTTTGGTTAGATAATATGTAAACTAGGAGGTCGATTATTGCTTCCGGGACTTTTATTCGGCGAAGTGGTTTGGCTAGTGTATCGATGTGGACCGAGTCAAAGGCTTTCGACATGTCCTGTGAAAGTATCCAAATTTTCTTTTGATTGATGGAAGCATCCTCTAGGATTTGTGTCAACTGAGAAACCGGTGTTAGTATAGATTGATGAGGGAAGGCTGCAAAGTTCATCAGAGAGAGTATTTCACGCCTCATTTTGATTGAAGTTAATCTGGTAGTCAAAATTTTTGTAAAGCATTTCCAGGTGTGATCGATTAACGTGATAGGTCGCATGGTGCTGAGGTTGTATTTGTACTCTGGTTTTTTTGGTATTGGCCAGATATTCGCTTTTAGCTATTGTTGTGGTACCTGTTTCAGACGTATGCAGTTGTTAAAGATTTTTAGTAGAGGGGATAGTGTTAGGTCAGAGAGTTGTTGTAGAATTTCATTGGAAATGGGTTCGTATTATTTCACTGACAATCACTTCACCGACATAACATTCTACCACAAATACTCACCGACAAGTTCATTTTATCGACAGTTTGTTTCACCGAAGTTCATTTCACCGACAAGTTTTTTTTCAAATAGTACCCTAACTTTAACCCTAATTCCACCTAATTCTACTCTGATTCTAATGACAATGACCAGAATTACTTTGTCGGTGAAATGAGTTTCGGTGAAATAAACTGTTAGTAAAATGAACGTGTCAGTGAATAATTGTCAGTGAAATGTTATGTCGGTGAAATGATTGTCAATTAATTGATTGCCACCCATTGGAAATAGCTAGCGGTCCAGTTGCTTTATTTTTGGGAGCATTGTTTATGGTTTCTTTTAGTTCATCGAGTGTAATGGTATTCGTTAGAGTGTCGTAGATTGAGGGTCGATTTCAGTTATGGGTGAGTAGGCTTCTTCCCAGTCCTTCTCCCATTGTGAGTTTCGTGAATTTGATCCTGTTCAAGTTTTGAAATATGATCTGACATGTGCTTTTATTTCGGCTTTATCGTTTAAGATTCGATCAGGGAGGATTATTTTATCTGTGCATACTGGTTTTGGTCTTCGTTTCAGGATGCTGTCAAGCATTCTGGTCGTATTTTCTTTGAAGTCATTGTAATGTCTGTTGACATAGTAGTCAATTTTTTTGCTTTGTTCTTGCGATTTTTCCAGATTACGAGCGGTCCAAATTGTATGACAGATTTGTTTTAATTTGGGAATAGTTGTCGATGGGGAATCTAGATCTAATTGTGTAATAGGGGAAATTTCCAACTCGGCGAGGGTAGATGCGGTATGTAGGAATTTATTACAAGTTTTCAGGCAGTCATTGGAAGATTTGGTGGTTAGTAAGCGTAAATATTTGTTCATGGACTTCAATGCTAAATGCAGATTGGTTGCCTTTAGTGATAGAGCAAAGAACTTCTTCTGTCTAGTATAAGTATGTGGAATGTGTTTGTTGAGCATTCTTTTAATTGTTGATGACCAAATATTCCAGGTCTTGTTTAGTTGTTGGGTGTCCCAAGTTAAGTCTTCTACAGGTAAAGCTTGTAAAAGTAATAAGTCAGTTTTGACAAAAAAGTTTTCCCAGTCTTCCTTTGTCATTTTATTATATTGGTACATTTTTCGTTTTTTCTTTTTGTTTCGTTGAGTTTTTTGTTTGCAAATTTCTATATGCCAGGTTGCGAAGATAATTTTGTGTGATCACTGTCAGATATATAGTCGGCAGCAGTAATGGTTGGTTCATCTATGTTCTGAATTAGATCTGAATTGAACCAAATGTCATCAATCTGGCTCGAGGTATTCGGTCCTACCCAAGTGGGTTTTGTAATATTGTAGAAGGATAGTAGGCTAATTGCGTGTATTGCGTTAAGGTTATTAAAAAGTGGAACTTTCTTGTTCCTGAACTGGTTAGCATTTAAGTCGCCGAGGAGGATCGTGTTCCAGTTCTTGTTTTTTACTTCCAGGAACTAGACGAATACTTTCTCTTGAGTTCGTTTGTTGAGTTGAGGGTAGCTAGTGCTAGATGGCAAGTAAGTTGAGATTATATGAGTTTTGTTATTTGGGAAGAAGAAGTCAACATAAATTGCGGTGCCTGGTAGGGTTTTGATATCGTGAACATAGGGTTGGAGTTGGTTGTGACCATAAGCGCTGTGCCCAGGCCAGGTCCTGAGTGGGGTTGTGAGTTATTCACGTAGTTTGAAGTATAAAAGATATATAATGGGTTAGTCAAGTTATTGGCTCTTAAGTCAGTTAATTTTGTTTAGGTCAACAAGATTATATGAAGGTTGGTCTCCATGCAGTAGTCTATCCAGCTTTGTGCTTTTTCGAGTCTCGAAAGGCCTCGTATATTGTGGGTGGCAATGTTGAGTCCAGTGTCAATAGATTGTGAGAGAAGTTCTTTAGCCAGTGGATTTGTTATAGTTAGTGTATAGTTTATGTTTTTGTCACCTAAAGGAGAAGGGTGTGTATTTGAGGAGGATGGATGCGAAGTTTGTTGTAAACCGAGGGTAGGGGGTGTGGGAGAAGGAGATTCTCTGTAAGTGTAGTTGTACTCATTTGGAAGGTGAGTAATTATCGAACATGTTCCAGCTTGGTGGCGGGAGATCTGGTACGTGGATGAATGATGTTGGAAAGCTGCGGAAGCAGAAGTGTGCGCAAGATTTCAATCGTAGGTGAGATATCATCGTATTCCCTGATGGGGAGTTGTAAGTATTTGCATTCATCAATTTGGGCGATGGCCACAATTGCATTTTCTAAGTCGGCTGGTAAGTTGGGTCTTCCATTTGTGTTATCTATAATTTCAATCCAACTTTCAGGTATACGGTGAAAGTAGTAGTGCGAGCATAGTTGTCTAGAGGTTTCAACTAGTGACTTTGAGAACCTTATTGGGATAGTTAAATTCACTTTGTCTTTGTTGACCAGGTTGTGGTCTTTCGGTAGAGTTGGTAGATCTGTTGGGTTTGCGGTCATATAATGTAGTGGGATAGGCCAGTTGTATTTGTATTGTCCTTCGATCTATTTGATGAATTCTTTGGCTAATCCATCATTAGTGATCGGGAAAGTATATTTTAGTTGTGTTTTGACTTGATATAGGTCCGCAGGCAAGTTCAGTTTTTGTACGAAGAAGTCATTGGGAATGCGTTTGAAGGAGTAGTGTTCCCTCAATGTTTTGACCAAGTTGCGTAATTCAATATTGTCTTTGGGGTCGCATGGGAAAAGATGTCTGACCGCAGAGTTCAGTGCTTGTATAGTTGTAGGAAGTTTTTCTTTTTCTGCAGGAAGTTGGAAGAATTCTGCATAGATCCGTTCGAAACTGTAGTATACTTTTAATTTTTGGCAGTATTCTCCTAGGCATTTGAGCGTTGCCCAGTCGGTGATAGGGAACAGGTTACGGACTGAGAAATGTAGATCTTCGATATCGTAAGGTAACGGTATAATGGAATACTCGAAGTAGGTTTCTGGAAGCTGCTTGAACTTGTATACCTTATGTAGGGATGTTAAGATGGCTCTGGTGTTTCTTTCTGCTAATGGAAGTGAGTATGGTAGTAAGGCGAGTATCTCCTTATCTAAGTCTTGGGGGTAAGTTGGAAGTGGTAACAATAGGTCCTTGTGTGATGAATAGAGGCATGTACGGGTTTGTTCGAATGTAAGTTTTGGGTGATTTTTGCCAAGTTTAAACAGTAGTAGATGTGTCTAGCGCAGTTATAGGGTCTGAGCAATAGGAAGTCGAGGTTGCATAAGTAGTTGACTGCTAGTTTAATTCCCAGTTTTCCGTAAATCTGCTGGCGGTTTACTTTATTGACAAATCATACGTTATTGTGGCATCAAAATTTCTCTAGTGCCATTTCGAATAGTGATTCAAATTCTTTTTGGTGTGCTAGTGCTGCATTTTTATCTCTAGTAAATAATCTAAAGAAGGCGGTGTCCATGTATTGGATCTTTTAGTTAATAGTGGTCGAGATGTTGAATCGAGTGGGTATTGTACGTAGTTTGTGTAACAGAAATTGTTCTAATTTTTCAGATGAGTCAAAGGCCTCAATGATCATTTCGTAATTCTATGAGTTGCTGTCAAATGCAAGGTCACGACGTCTAGCTATAATCTTTAAAGTTTCTGCGATCCAATTTGTGGTGGTTCTTTTGATCCTATTGGTCTGGGCATGTGCTCGGCTATATAGTTTCCAGGGTACGTCAGGTTCAATGGTGGCATCTGATTCAGTCTTCATGGCGTCTGGGTCAACCGGATTGCTTAATGAATCAGAGGGAATCTGTTGGTTTTGTTGTTCGGGTGGTTCGGCCCATGGATTGGGGTTAGTGGGTGGTTCGGCAAGGTCAGGTGTGGGAATATTCCCAGGCAACTGATCCAGGGTATTTACATTGGGTAGCGTGGGAATTGGATCGGTCTGCATAATCATCAAATTTCCCACGCTTGTTGTGTTTTGATGTAGTGATGTCATTGATGGATTTATCAGGGTAAACTAGAATCGCCACTTTTGAGCAAAAATTCAGGAGTGGGAGGGGTGGTGTTGGGAGAGGGCTGGTATTGGGTCTTGACGCGTTTAGTAGAAGGACCCATAGATGCATCTATTGTATACATGAGGACGAAAGCATTTCGGGTTCTAAAACCCGAAATTAAAATTTGAAGACGAAATTGTTTTTGACCTATTTTACTTGAAAGACGAAATTATTTGATACTTTTTTTGAATAGATAAAATTATAAGGAACATATCTATATAATTTTATTTGCTCTTCCTTATAAAAAATTTTAATTTTCTCTAATAAAGACGAAATAGGCCTTTTTCAAAAATCAATTTCGGTGGCATCACTAATCTATTGACTCTTTAATGTTAGCATGGATCTTGTCAAATGAAGTTAAGGAAGTTTGTTGAACATCTTCCATAGGGTTTTCTGTCAGTCGTTGGCCTGAAGCCATCGTAAAGAAGTGCGAGAACACTCAAGGTGTGGTGAAAAGGCTGTCTCCCTTTCTTTTAGTTATTTTGAGCGGCACTAAGCAAGAGCTGTGGTTTAGGTATCAAATTAGGCCCCAAGGCCTATAATTAAGCAAGCGTTGTTTGTTTTCCTATGTATTTGTGTTATTTCCCTAAGCTCTGAATTTGGTTTAGTGATCTATGGGAAAAGGTATAATTGAAAATGATTAAATGTTCTTTATATACACAAACTGAATGAAATGATTAATGCGAATGAAATGATTTGTACATAATTGTAAGTATTTATGTTGTTTGTAACATGTTTTGCTGTTTTATTCGTAAAATTAGTTAAATGTTCTTTATACTTATGGACTAAAATGGCAAGCTGTAAGTATAACTTAAATTGCTGATAAAATAGATCAATAGATACTCTTTATGTTTGCTCTCTGATAATTAAAATTGTAAGAAATCTTACTTTTTAATCCATTCGAAATTTATTTTCAATGTTTTTTTCCACGCCAATTTCATATCCATAATAAATAGCAGTTTTTCAAATTCCCATGGAATTAACTGCCTTAGCAGTCTTCAGATAATATGTAAATGCATTATTACTGTATTTGTTTCAACTACAATTCCGAAGTAGTACAATTAGAGTTTAGAATCGGTTTATGTTTCTTATGTTAAACTCGGTTTTAATCTGTTTGAACATAAGAAAAATTAAGCCGGTTACAAACTCTAATTGTTAGTAACAATAACCAACTTGATATGTCTGCTGATTTTTGATAATATGCGAATGCCTTGTTTTCATTTTCAATATTCGTAAAAATGCCCGAGCCTGTACGTTCCGTCTGGATCATTCATATCCGCCGATTTTGATTGTTAATAAAACAGTTTATTAAAGATTATCAGTGTTTTGAGAAATATCGTCTGATGAATTCATGGCTTCTTTTCTATTTGCCATGTAAAAAATTATTAATAATCATATTTATCATGCAACTTTATTTTAGTTGATCAGACAGACCATCCACTATACAATATGTTGGAATTTTCCGGTTGGGCGTTTATGTTTTACGTAATATAAGAGAATAAACCTTATTATATAGAAGTTAAAAATTATATGTTACAGCTGTGCCATGATCTGTCACTGCCCAGAATGCTTTTGTTAGATGATCGACTACGTGTAAATGATGTAAAGACTATTGCTATTACTGTATTACATATCAGTTATTTGATATTATAGACATAAGAATTATACATATGTAAACTTTTATCAAAATGCTAAATGTAATATTTTTAACCTAATAAAACTTTAAATTATATCCCGAGCCAGAACATGTTCATGAACTTCAAACCGAACCCCGAGCCGAACTTACAAACATGTTGTGTTCAAGTTCAGATTCGGGATCAAAATTTTCAACATTCGTGGTTCGAGTTCAGGTTCAATCGAGCCCGAACACGAACCCTAATTGAACCGAATTGAACCTAGGAACCCTAATTAAAAATGCTATTTATATTTCAACAAAGAAAATAACATAAGATTAATCAATCCAAATACAGTGCAATACTTTATATTATGACAGTTAGTAAGTAATATGGAATCAGAAAATTTTTAAATCAAAAATGTTAATTATATTCCAACATAAAGGAACATAACTTAATATTAACTAATCTATATACAGTATAAGCCAGTAAGTAATATGGATTTAGAAAATTTTTAAATCAGAAATATTGATTAAATTTCAACAAAAATAACATAATATAAAAAAATTCGTTTAACGGTTCAGATTTCGAACAAGGGTAATAAAGTTTAGGCAAGCAGAACAACATTCTAGTTTTTTTATAGTACTATCACTATCTTCAAACTTTAACTAGTTAAAAAACGTATTTTTTTCATTCTTTCAATTATTTATATATTTACAAAAATTAATAAATTATTGGAATTTATGTCGATATATATATATATAAAGCGATGATGATTGAATTCTAATTGACAATATATAGTTTTAACATATCGTATAGTTAAAATTTGTATCGGACACAGTATGTTACATTTCAATCGGTATAAATGTTTAAAATATAATTTAAAAATCGGAGAAATCATAAAGCAACACGCAACCTACATTATTTACAGAATGGCTATATTATTGTCATTGCTAATCAACACTATGTAGCTATACGATTAAAGTTATTGCTAAAAATAGAAAAAATTCTTTGTTGATATATTCGAACCAATCATAACAATTTTGCGTCCCTTTGCATTGATAAAATTTCAAAATATCGATACAATAATATATAGAGAATATCGCTACAAGAAACAAAGAAAACACGCACATTTTTGTGTAACAGAATGCGGGCTTTCATTTTAGAATACATGTGATCAAAAAATGTTCTATGATTGTTTTTATTCATTCGGTATGACAAATCAGTGTCACATTTATTCTAAAAAAATTTTTTTGAAAGCCCGTATTCTGTTGCACAAAAATGGGTATAGTGACACTCAGATATATAAATTACAAATTATATATATAGGACAAAACATTTTAAGAGACAAAAAAATCTCTATTTTGTCTAGGAAAAAATGAAAGTAAAATTTTGTCATAGTATTTATCCAATGATGTACAAATCAAGTCCGATATTCCGGCAAAGCGAAATGAATTTCCAAAAATAACGAATAATTTGGTAATCCTGAAGATTATACTAAACATGTCATTTCTAAAGAGGATGCGGAATACATGTGCGTACTCTTTAAAGTAATCTATATTGAGAATGTTCCTTTTTATTCTTGACCAAAAAAAATAATAAAAGAACACCTTGACCGAAAAAAAAATCTTTAGAATAAATAAAAGAGCTTTATTTTTCGTAGCTTGTAATTAAAACGCTACATTAATCCAATTCTTTAATATTCTCTATATTCAAATTCACTATGTCAATACCAATGAAGGATGACAAAGTAACTTCACAAGAAAATTCAGATAGTGAATGGATAGATCTTGATGATGATTTAGTCAATGAAAACACTGGGATAATACAAGTTGGAAATAAATCTGAAGAAGATTCTACTGAACAATCAACTACTACTTCTAGTGATAATTCTCAGATTAATTTAAGAAATGATAGTGATGAAATTACTCAAAAGCTTTTAAATGTATGGATACAGTCTTCTTGCGGTTATAATACGCGATTTGGCTCATTCAAGCACCATTTGTATTTAATTTTCGGCGACTGCAAAGCATACGCATACATATATATTTCTCCGCAATATAATCAAGCCACTGTAGGTGCACAATATTACGATTACACTTTCAGGCCTCGTAAATATCAGACAATGGACATTTTTAATAAATTGAAAAGTGTAATGAAAAAATTATTAGAGAATACAAAAAGAATGAAAGGAATAACAAGATTGATGTTTTTAACGTTTGCTTTCTTTGCATTCATGAAATTAATATCCATTACATTTAACATTGCAAAAATTGGATTGATGTGGGTTGGATTTTTTACAGTTATCAAATATATTAAGAACAATTACGGAAATATGAAGAATGTTGTTTGCGAATTATTAGAATAATACTATTATAAATTATATATATATTACTTATTACATTCATTATTTATATATGCAATTAATCTTTTTAGTGATGTATATTTTTATGTTAAAATTAGCAAACTTGTTTATATATATATTTTCTTTCATGAACTATTATAAGTATACGTATACATATCTAATAGGTATAAATAATTGTCGCGGCTGATGCTGAAATTTTGACCTATATAAATTTTTTTGTGGTTTTTGTCTTATAGGGTTAGGGTAGGGTTATGGATAGATTTGATATTTAAAGAGTATTGTGGATTTTAGCAGGGCTTATAGTTTCAAATCGAGACCTCAAATTTCAGCATCAGCTGACGATAATAATTTTTGTTCTTTAAAATATTATAAATACTGTATAGTTTTAACGCATCTAATTAATAAATATAAATAATTTAAATAATTTTTTATATATTTCTCATTAATTTCTACAACTTTAAAAGTAAAAAAATATTAAATGACTTTCGATCACTTAAGAAATGTTAAATTTTCTAAAAAAAAAAACTGCTATAACAAAAATTGTGGTGAAGTAAATAATTAACATGAAACTCAACTCATAGAGGAGGGTCGGAATGCGTCAGAGTGCATCGGAATCATGATCGAATGGATAGGAATTGATCAATAGATCATTAAAAATTTTACCCAATCCATTCATTAAGTATAAATTTGCTACAAACGCCGACCTAGATCCGACGCATCCGACCCGGAAATTTGGTTACCCTCCTGTAAAAAATTTAACATGAAGGTAAATTAAGGTCTAGAAATGTAGAAATGTAAATTAAATATAAGCATCTTTTCTTCCAAAAAATTCAAATACTAAGAACTTGTAGTTTTTTTTTTATTTGACTTTCTTATATCTATATATAATTACAACTAATTGCATAAGCTTGTAGACATACGCTAATTTGTGTGCACAGATATTTAGAAACTATTTTATTCTATAGGATAACATTAACCATTCTGCAAAAGTATTTTAACCACTATCTCATTTGTTTTCAAACATCTCTTTCCTTTTAATGCTAGTTTCATAAAAAAAAACATGCAACACTACCAGCATTATAAAATTAATTATATGTACTGTATAGTGAATAAAGCAAAATTAACATAGTGATTAAAAATATCTATTCTATTATTGATAATGTTTATGTGGCTTTACTGATCATTAATAATCCGTAAAGATGATTCGTGGCTGAGAATGGATCTGTAATAATGGTTTGATATTTAAAAAAAAGGCAATGTTCATACGAATTATCATAATAGACTATTTTTAAAAGTGAAATTAACTAAGAAAATTCCTCTTAAATTTAATTTGTAATAATATTCGTGAACCATTTGAAATGAATAAATTATTACCACATTGAGCCGTTCCAAATCAAGAAATACCCCTAGCGTATATTATCATATCCTCATCAATGTTTATTAGAAAGTTTTCTCATAAAATCTTATCTAATGAGTCTTACATTGATAGAGGAACCTGATACCGATAAAACTACTTCACCGTATAAAAATTTATATTTATGGTTTCTATATTGATGCAGCTGGCCAAATGGCTTATTTCTAGGTTGAATTTATCTCTTTTTGCAATCGCTGACATTTTTAATAACATATCATTTCGGAATCTATCGGATAAGCTTGGGGGACTTTCTCATTTTTGACCAATCATAAAACTGTTTCATAACCACGTGATACGCGTTTCGTAAAAACATAGATAATCGTTAAACAACCCAAACCAATCAACGGGTGCAATTCAAATATTACAATTTCTTTATTATGTTAAAAATTTCGCGTTGTAAAGAATAAAATTATTCATCCAAATTATAATACAACTTACAAAATGCAAGAACTTAATTAAAAAGGTTTTTGGTAACAAGTTACACGTCCTTTATTAATATTTTTTTAAAATTTCATATAATTAACAAAGCTATGATATATTATCGTATATACAAAACGGTTTCTATTGAACCAAACATCTTCTAAAGAACATATGCAACTTTCGAAAACAGTCTGCAACAACCTACAAATAAATAAACAAGTTGATTACTTAAATAATAATAATAATAAAAAAAAGAAAATAACGTTAAGCTTCAGAATTAAGCAGTACAATATTTATTACCTCTTACTATACGGTAGATAGTACTTCAACTCTCAATAAATCTACCTTTTATTCGCGTGATGCAACATGATGCAACTGGATTTCTTGAAGAGACACTCGCTACGAAGCTATTTTACTAGTAAAGTGTTGCACCGACAATAATTTTTTTTTTTAAGTTTGCTTAGACCCGAAAATTCTGGAGTAATATATAAAGTAGTATAGTATGAAACATAAAAAGAGTAGCGTATGACAACTTAAAGTTCTTATACTCATACGTATATTTAAAAAACATACTTATCAAACTTATAAGTAGAAAAGATGACCAAACCTATAAGTATAGTAAGTATGAAAACGGTCAAACTTGTGCGACGAAAATGTGAAGCGATCATTCACGTTATATAAGTACTATGATCGTAAGGAAATTTAGATAATCAGAATCAACATAGTATAGCGTGATGGGTGATAAATTATTGATTAATTAAAATACAAATAACAAAGCGATGCATAAAAACTTAATGACGTAAACGATATAATTAGTATATAATAAATATTTTTGATACGATGCACAAATAATTTTAAAAGCAATAGATTCATTTAAGACGGTATTTCAAACGAAGGTTCCCTTGAATTATATTTTCAATAAAGAACCCATTGTTGTTTAACCCCGCAACAGTATAATTGTATATCAAGCATTTCGGCATAAAACTTAATATGTAATATTTTTGCAGTTTTTATTGTTATTAAATAAAATAGATTGGGTTCAATATTATAGAAAACCTTATATTATTGCGTCACTAAATCCGAATATTTCAAAAATTCCACATAATTTGTGGTATGCGGCACCAAACAGCACAAATTGTGCTGAAGCAGCCCAGAAAAAAATTGGCAATTAAACGTAGTAGTAAGTATCGTTTTATTTAATTTAAATTTTTTTTTTTAATATTTATATTTATAATATTAAATTGTATTTATTTGTACAAATAGCAAAACAACAATCGAAAGCTAGCTCTTCAACCAAAAGACAGAATAAATCACCATCATCTCAGATAAATAAAAAACAGCGAATATCTAAAATAATTGATTTAACTGACGATACATCTAAGGAATTTCAAAAAATTAATTCAAGTGATAATGAACCCAAAGAGTTCGGTATGACAATGATGGAAAAATTAGAATATGAGGAACGCATGTTAGTTATTGCGGAACGTAAAGAAAAATTAAGGGAATTACGAATCTCTAATGCTATTAAAGAGCGTGAATACGGTCTTGAATAATATCAGGTATGCTTAACGTTAAATTATAAATAAAGTAAAAAATTATTAATACATAGCTTGTTTGGATAAAATGTTTGGGATAAAAGCCTGTTTAAAGGCTGGATGAATGTATATCAATTGAATAAAAAAATTATTACTACAATGCTTTATTATTTATTAATTATATCGATTGCATAATAGTTAAATTAATTTTTTTTATCGATTGTGTAAATTAACCCTGGCCCGATTAAATTATATATCATAGTATACAAAATAGTACAACCAACTCAAAAAGTTTTTATACATATATGTATACTATACGCATCTTTTAAAAAAAATTCTTTATGTATACTATACGCTTTCCCTTTTTTTAGCTTACGTGACGTTTTTCATGGTATTAACCTTATGATTATATGCAACTCTGGTTTTACAATACAGTATGCAATACTACGCTATATAATCCCCTATATGAGCACGTGATCTGCCAATTTTTGCAATACGTCATTTGTTTACAGACAAATATCACTAGGCTCCAACTTACTGGCAAATATCACTAGGCTCCAACTTCCTCCAATACGTCATTTGTTTACTGACAAATATCACTAGGCTCCAACTTCCTCCCCTTGATTTGGACCTTGAATTTACGTCATTAAGAAACTAGCTACGTAGTGAAGTTAAAAAGTTAAGTTCTGTTTTCTTTTTTACATTTGTAATTTGCAAATCCGGCATTCCACTGTCATATAAGTTCTTGGAGATACGTCGGCCGTAGGTTTTGTCTGGGAGAATGGTTAAGAGCGACTTTCAAAAGATCAATATAAGGTTCTGGTCTATCCAGTGTTCGCTGGCATATAAGACCTAGGAGAAAGACCATAGGCCTTGTCTTGGTGGATATCTGCAGTTTAACATAAAGTGTTTATGTAGTGAAAAATTGCAATGAAGTTTAACATGTAAAGTGTTTACTGCAGTGAACTTATATTTATCTTGAGAAGTTTCGGCTTGATATTTGATATTTAGCATTACATTTCCGAAAATTTACCAGCTTTTATTAATTTTTATATTTCTCCCTTTATTTTATTTTATTTTCAAGAATTACGATGAGTTACGTAGAATTTCTAAAAGACACTTTATCAAATCGATTTAGTGCTGTGAAATTTTTTAAACATTTTCAATTTAAATATACACAAAAGAAACATGCAGAAATGTGTTTATTTAAGCTTTACAAACTATTGCTCTGGAAAAAGGTGTTCTAGCCGATAAGCCACAAACCTTTTTAGATAGTTTTGATGAGTATATTCGATCTTCCACCGTATGGCAATTTTGGGAGAGTAATAAAGGCCATGTTAGACAAGATTTGTTGCAGGTAAAATCTGAATTGTAAATGGATTAAATGGAATTATTATTAAATTGTTAATTTTAAACTATCTAGATACAGGAAGATTCCAATGTACTAGAAGAACATATAAACAAAAATGATGAAATATTATCTAAGAAAAGACAAAATATGAATGAATTAAATCAAACCCCACAGCAAAAGAAAAAAAGAAGCTATTCACCGACTTGTTCCGAAGAGTATTCATCATCTGATTCAGAAATTGAACCTATTTCTCTTATGGATATCTTTCGTAAAATCTTTGAAGAATCCGGGAATAATGAAGCTATTGAATCCGAATCTGTAACACATTTAAGTAGAGCAGTCGAATTAGAAACAACTGAATTAGGGCCTAATAATAACTGAATTAGGGCCTAATAATATAAATAAAGAAACTGAATTAGGGCCTAATGAAGAAATTGAATTAGAGCCTAAAAAACAAAAAACCAAACAATATATTACTCGTGATTTAGTAAAAGAAGTGCTTGAGGCATATCAAACACGTGTCTTGCCTGGTGAAAAATTAATTTACAACGACATCAATGTATTGGATTTTATTTACTTAACAAACGAAATGAAAAAAAGTCCACTTTCTATTGGCATCATAAATCTACACAATGCTGATTGTACCAAATTTTTATCTGGTGACTTCAAAAAATATATTGCTCAGCAGTTACAGGACCCAAAAATTAAATCAATAAAATTTTCTAATGGAAATATCATCGACAAGCTTCATGTTAACTGTGATGAAGAAGTACTAAAATTCTTAGATAAGTTTGATAACGTAACGGATTTGAAATCTTTGGGAGAACGCCTTGATGAAAATGTAATTCGTTACTCCTCTGCATCAAACGACATGATATACGTTCAAAACCTTCTTTTTTACTTTTATTTTTTATATAAAAATGACGTCTTACTTCAACCTATGTCTGAACACGAACTAAACAAACATATTTGGACCCTCCTATTGAGAAATGCGTTTCTAAAAAAAACGGACATTAAATTAAGTTACGGCGAGCTAGCCTCGAGATCATATAATAAACTAAAAGAGATGTTAAACGTTGCTGGGAATAGTGCGCCAAAGCTTGACAGAAAAGGTCTTTTGAGATCATTAGGTACTGAAATATTAGCACAAGAGGATGGAGTTCTTAACACATATGGAAAGAGAACCGGGGATCTTAAAAAGCTGGAGTACTATACGAAAATTATTTTAACCATGTTATACTTTGCACTTCCCACTACTGAAAAGAAAATGACATTACTAAGATAGAAACTTATAGCTTACAATCTAACGGATTTCAGCTTACAATTTTTGCATTTAAATATTTATTCGAAAATACTATCATAACAGTTGGTCTACAAGACATCGAGGTACCAAAAACAGTTTGAAGGATTCTCTAAACTTATAAAGTGAATAAAAATTATCTTGTCATGGAAAGCCAGAACTAGGAGAAATACAAACAAATTCTATGAGGTGTTAAAAAAAGGGAATGAACGCATAAAGAACAGGGAACTTTTTATGCCAAAGAGGATTTCTGTAGTTTGAATAGATATATATGGTACTGTTGATCTCGGATATACTAGAAGTTTCAAGATGGGAAAGACCGATCGATCAAGTTAATCAACCAGTGTTAAAAATGTAAAGGAAATAGTCATTGCCTATAATTATACAATTGATACCAAAATCAATTCCAACTTTTGTATTTTTCAAATTCTTGCATTGATCAGTAATAAATACTTATTTCCATGCCCATTTTTTTATTATTGTGTTTACACTCAATTTTCTTGCATTTTCAATTTATTGCATAAATCACTATCATCAGAAAATTTTATACATAGATATTGATCGATATATAGCACTTAATCGTTTTATATCGATTATATAATATCGTTATATATCGATTAAAATATCGTTATATATCGATTAATTGGATAAAATCGATATATATCTATAATCGATATATATCATAATATCGTTATATATCGATTAAATTGGATAAAAATCGATATATATCTATAATCGATATATATTATTTTTTTTACATTAAATCGTTATATATCTA
>QKWP01000278.1:210802-232840 GCA_003550325.1 Gigaspora rosea | reverse complement strand
TTTTTTTTATTTTTTTTATAATAATATATAATATATGTAATATTTAAAATATAATATATAATAAAAAAAATTTTATATTAAATAGTGAAAACTTGTGAATATTGTATATTTAATAAATTAAAATAATATAATAACAATAAATAAATAAAAATTTATAATTAAATTGCGAAAACTTGCGAAAACCTGTAAAATATTCAAAAAGCATGATTATGTGAATATAATAATTATTAATTGATATTATATCAGATATATATCGATTAATATTGAAATATATCGATATATATCGATTACTATTACTATCGATTATAATCGATATATTGATATATATCGATACCCATCATCCTGCCAATTACTATCGATAGTGATAGTAATCGATATTATCACTATCGATAGTAATCGATATATCGATATATATCAATTACTATCACTATCGATAGTAATCAGCAGGGGTGATGGGTATCGATATATATCTTACCAGTTAGTAATCGATATATATCTATATATAAAATTTGCAGATGATTTCAATGGTTAGTTTTTTTTTTTTTATAATTACACTTGATTTTTTTGCATTTATTCAATTTATATTGCAAAACACTTTATATTGTGATGGAAATACCTTTTTCTATATAATCTGCAATAAAAATGTCTTCTTTTCAGATTTGCGTTGAAATTCTTTACAATTCTTGTAGTGAACAAAATATGCTTCAACAATAATTCATTATTATTACTAGGCATTCAATAATTAAACATTTCATAAAAAAGAAAAAAAGGATGGTTATTAATAAAAATGTCCTTTATTGATAAGAACATAAATTTGTAGTGTTTTAAATTTCGTCTGAAATAGTGAATTGAGGACGAATCAGATTAGCTGAAATGTCAATTTTGATGATAGTATAAGCTATAGAAATGATACGTCATTAATTATGAAGTCGATAAAGTCTTTTAATAGAATGGATGATAAATGTTATAAAGAAATCAGAACAATTATCTAAAATCCGAGTGACGAAATGGAATAACATTTTTAAGAGAACAGTTTATAATATTTCAGAAATTTTAAATCGAAAGAAAGTTGAATTTCAATACAATTATTTTGAACAATTTAGCGATCATAACAAAACAATACAAGGTGGCGGGCAAACAATGAAAAACTTAACCAAAGAATGCATCATTAGAAAATTTGATAAATATGACCAAAAATGACTTTAAAGCAAGAGATGTTTCTGAAGTGCTGAAAAAGAAATGTGAACAATTGTATTTAGAAAATAGGCCAACCATCCCAATGAATTTTGCAGCATATGACAATTACAGTTATGAGTTTACATAGCAAAAATGGTCTTTATTGCATTTAATTATATCGATATGGCTTTCGATTATTGCTGTAAAGTACAATTAAATAATTATACTAATTAACGCTTTAAAATTTTGGTCAGTTCATCATTACTACGGTATATATGCTTGGATAATGCATTGAGATCGACAGGGAAAATTTCCTTCTGCTGTTTTTATATATTATTTATATATTGTATATTTATATATAAGTAGATAAAAATTTATGAAATGTGGAACTGCTTAATTACATTACAGAATATTTATATTATTATATTAGTAGATAAATAAACATGTAATGCAAAAAAAAATTTATAAAACATGGAACTGCTTAATTACATTATGTTAAAATAGGATTTTTGACATTTATATGACTATTTCTATCTATGTTTATCCCCATCTTCTCGAGCATTCTTCGATATTCATTTTTTTTGAATTTTTGCCGGTATGATGTACGTGCATAATTGATAATCGCTATTTGGCAAAGGTTATATGAACAACTGTAACGAAATCATTGAATCTTTGGAAAGCCTATCATCATAATAGATGGCTAACCATATGGGTGGATTTTGGAAATTCGAATATGTCACCTGGATTTGAATGTGATATATGATACCTAAAATAGGCCAATATATTTAAACAAATATGATAATTATTATTTGTTCTAATGAAAATAAATATTAAATTATATAACAAGCAGTTGATATAGTTGATATAATCAATTGAAAGTATGTAGACAGATATTTTCTTTGTGTAATATATCAAATAAAAGGAATTAACTGAATGTTGTAATTAAATATTATGGTTTAAAAATTTGTTGATATGGTGATTTTTAAAATGATTGGCAAAAGCATTCATGAATCTGCAAAAAAAAAAAAAAAAAATGCTAAAAGTTATATTTAGTTCTATTTAAATAGAATTTGCATAGAAAAAGGATGAATTGCTATCGAAATCAGAAAGATTGCAAATATAAGAAACATCGATGGAGCATACAATGTATTGTTGCAGAAGTTGGAAAAGATGAATATAAAGAATTCATATATTTAAGGATATGTAGGATAGTTAATTCTAATAGTTAATATTATTTGTCTACACTTAGATCGTTACTTATACTGACATATTTCTTTAGGTTATCAGATAACACTTAACCAGATCCAATCTTCTATTACCTGACTTAAAAATATAGATTTTAGAACTAAATTATAGATTTTTTTAATTAAAAATAAATAATGCATTTTGGAATTTTGTATTTATAACTTTTATTTTTAATAAAATTTTCAAATACAAAAGAATTATTCTTTTTAAGGGTAGGGTGTCAACATTTCCAAATTCATATAAAATAGAATGTAGATCAATATTGTGTAACAATAACATATAATATCATGTAAACATCACATGATTCGACCAATCAGAATTAGCAATTCTTTGTACTACTCAGAAAAAACATATAGCGACCTTGGAAGATTTTAATTATATGTGAAGTTAATTTTTTTAAAACAATATATATTGTGCAACTTCACTATTAGAAACAAACTGGATTAAACTATATATTACATAAATTTGATACCAATTGGTTAAAATGTTAAAAAGTTTTATTAGAAGTATTTTTTTATTTACTATATAAAAATTTAATATACCACGTAGATTATATGAAAAATGATTTACGTACACTCTACCTTTAAGTTGTATATAAGATAAAATCTTTAAAGTTTATCCTTTTCAAATATTGTAATTTCTTCAAAAATGTGTAAATGTTCTAATCGAAGAATAGAAATTCTAAAGTTATAAAAGTCAGGCTTTTATCATATATGTGATTACAAGGAATTTAGGTTCTCTATATGCTAGCATTCAACTAAAGATTAATTTGAAGTTATAGATGCCTCGCTTTTCTGTTTTGATAATCCAAACCTGATCTCTAATTTTCTTTAATGAGTTAGAATGTTCTTCAAATATCAAATTACGAGTTAATGAACTAACAAATATATAATATAAATTTTAGTAAAGTAATATACATAGCACTTATAGGTTTCAATAAATAAAAGTTCAAGTGCTATTTCCTTAGACATATAACTTATCTGACAGGTACTGACAAAAAATTTCACATTCGGGAAATTTTTAAACAGGTTGGCAATTGATTACCAAATCGATTGTCATTTTCTTCTTTTTGTATAATTCATTAAATATTAGTGTAAACTTGATGATTGACATCTAATCGCCCCTTTTTTTGTAAAATCTTCAATGCTAAACGATAGTAAGAATTATAAAATTCTAGATAGCATGTCAACATGTTGGGCTTTTGTTAATAGTGTTAGATAGCACGCTAATGTGCTAGGTTACACGCTAGCCTACCAAATAATCAATATTTGGAATGAGTCAATAGAAATCAAACAAATTTTTTATAATAAAATTTTTTTAAACAAAAATTTAATCAAATTTGATAAAATTTTCTTAAATCAATTTCACAAACTTATAAAATTAATATTAAAAAAAATTTATCAAATTTGATCAAGTTCTTGTTAAATTATTTTAATTTAAATTTTTAAAAAAAGTTACTAAAAAAAAATTTGCTTGATTTCTATTGACTCACCCTATTTTCTTTTATTATATCCCTTATATCCATTATTAAAACTTTTAATAAATTAAAAATTTACTATCTAGTAAAAAAAATTTAAAAAAATTACAACCTATTTTTATTAATTATAACAATATACCAAGCAGATAGGTTTCTTAAAGAACTCAGTTGTAAATTTAGTGATTTAAGAATTCAAAGTGAATTAATAATTTTTATTAGACTTTAAAAACAGTACATATTTTATAGCTTTTATAAAAACAAATCATTAACAATTATAATTCTATTATGTAGAGCTATCAAGTTATGCTTAACTTATTTGATCAACTTATTAGAATAATGAATAATGATTATTTCTATATAAGTGCCAAGTAATTGATACAGGGTTATGCTACTAATGCAAATTATGTATCTTTTAGACTGATCTAAATTGCAATAAATAAAAATATATTTGTGAAACTTAGTTTAATTTCAATAGTAATCTTGAGTTAAATCATGTAAATAAATATTCTAATCATTATTAAAGGATGAAATATATAAAACACAACTTAATTATATTTATTTATTCTCTTTCTTTGCTATCTTATATATCAAAAAAGTATTTATTAAATTATAACATTTATGTGGTATTCACTATTTAATTTTTAAGAATTAAATGTCTATTTTTTAATAGCTATTTGTTTTTAATTATTGCGATTTGCAAAACAATTTATTTTTGATCAAAACGTGTAGATTGTCGCTCACCTATACAATCACCTGATTGTTGTTCTATTGCATAATTGTTAAGTAGTTTCTAAGTCAAAAATTTAATACAAACATATTATTTTCATAATCTTTGTTAGGTATAGTTATACTTGTTAAAAATCATTTTGTACAATTGCACAATTGGACTACAATCATGCGATTGTAAAGGTATGTATTGATCAACAAATTTGATTATATTTTGCAAATCGCAATAATTCAATATTGAAAAGGCAACCTTTGAATTTCTAATTTTTTTGATTCATAACAATATAGTAATATAATTAAATTTGAAATTAGAAAAAATTTTTTTGTAGTTATAAAATGTACTAGACAGTTAATAATTGCGATTTGCAAAATGATTTATTTTTGATCAAAATATGTAGATCATTGCTTACCTTCACAATCACCTAATTGTTGTTCCATTGCATGTTTGTTAAATGATTTCTAAGTCAAAAATTCAATCTTTGTTAGGTATAGTTATACTTGTTAAAATTCGGTTTGTACAATCATGCAATCAGACTACATTATGCAATAGTGAAGGTGTGAAGCAATCTACAAATTTGATCAAAAATAAATCATTTGCAAATCGCAATAATTCAATATTGAAAAAACAGCCTTTGAATTTCTAAGTTTTTTTGACATTTCTGATATAATAATTCCAAAGCTACAAATATCAGACAGTATATGTAAATATCTATTCTAATAGAATCTCTAGTGCAACATAAGGCAAGGCTCTATATTAGTCAAAGTGTCAGTAACTATCATGATGTCTAATTGATATGGAGAGGCTTGGAAAACAATTCTATGATGATTCTAATCATATCTCGCTGCTGCCATATGCATAATTTCGATTACAATATTCGTAAAGAATCTTTTAAATGATGCTCTTGAAGAATTAACTATAAAATCAATAAAGCAAGAATTTACTAGCACAACAGGCTAAACTAAAAGTCTAATATACATATCAATAAAAAAAAAGTCAATTTATGATATAAATTTATCCATCTTTGAAACCTTGCTTTAAGATAGTTAGTTACCATTGGCCAAATAGAGCCTTGGTGAGTATAATTGATCACTTTATCTATAGTTGACAACACTTATTCTGAGAAAAAAAATTTAATATTTACATATAATGAATATTTGTAATAAAATTGTTGTAGAACACTCTGGTTGGTTTAGACTACAAATAAGTACTAGGTTTACTTTTGTTTATCTAGCTATATGTCTGAGTTCTTTTTCTTAGCATTAGATTTAAACAATGAAATTTCTTCCAACTGTAAAAAGCTTCCATTAAATTTAATAAAGATAAGAGCAAGGTCTCACTATTAAAATTAAAAAAAAAAATTGTTGTAGAATAATAAAAAGCGAAATCGCCAAGAAATGGTTTTTTGTATGGCACTTGCAGGTGACGAATCTGGAGTAATAGTGGTTCTACCTTCAGTTGCCAAACCTGGTTGTATTTATAGTTGGGAAAAATTCATTTAATTTTAACAATAATTAATTTCAACAATTTCAACAATAATTTCAACAATAATTTTAACAATAATTTCAACATAATTTTAACAACAATAATTTCAACAATAATTTCAACATTTTTAATATGTCTATAAATTAAACCTAAAACAGTTATTGTATTTGTGTTAGCTTAGTTTTAATTAATTTTTAATATAATTTAAATTAATTTTTAATATTAAAAAACTAATTTCACATCAAATAATTTCAACAATTTTAACAAAACTTCTTATTAAGAAGGGTAATTTCACCGGCATCTATAGTTGTATCTTAGGGTAAGTTGATAAGAAGCCGATACATCTAAAAATAAAAGATTAATTATGAAAGATTGAAGCTTTTGATTATCACTCTTTTCAAATTAGTGCATAATTGAGTTATGATGAGTACTGAATACTAAGTTGTAGTCTATTATATTCAATAAGGTAAAAGAAATGTTAACATACAGACATGAGAGCAGATATTCAGTACCCAGTTTGACTCAAAAAGTTTATTAGGGAGCTTCCCAGAAATCAGCTGATTTATTTACTATGAGCCTACCCCACCCACCCACACCTGATACTCCAATTAGCCAATTAGATTTTACGATTATTAAAAAGTTAAATATAACATTTAATAGTAAATAACTTTTGATCTACTGAACCAAATTTGATGATTCAACTACCAAAATGATCCTCTCAACGAGAGGATTCTAGCAAGACCAAAATTGTTAAAATCCAATCACAGGATCCTGTGATCGAAATAGGTTTGTGTTACTATAAAGTTCTATAATTTATTAAATAATTATAACCCATTTATAGTAACACAAATTTTATTTCGATCTTAGGATCCTGTGATTGGATCTTAACGATTTTGGGCTTGTTAGAATCCTCTCATTGAGAGGGTCATTTTGGTAGTAAAATCATCGAAATCGGCCCAGTAGATCAGAAGTTATTAATAATTAAAATTTAAAATTTAATTGTTAATAACTTCTGATCTACTAGGCTGATTTCGACGATTTTTTGCCAAAATAATCCTCTCAATTAGAGGATTCTAACAAGCCCAAAATCGTTAAGATCCAATCACAGGATCCTAAGATCGAAATAAAATTTGTGTTGTTATAAATATTTAATAAATTATAAAACTTTTATAGTAACACAAATCTATTCTGATCACATGATCCTGTGATTAGATTTTAACGATTTTGGTCTCACTAGAATCCCCTCATTGAGAGGATCATTTTGGTAGTTGAATCATCAAATTTGGTCCAGTAGATCAAAAATTACTAATTATTAAATATTATTAATAAATCTATAATTTTGGTCAAAAATAATTTTGCAACTTTGGCGGAATTATGAAATTTTGGCCAGAATTACACCTGATACTTCAGCTGACCCACCCACCACCCAGAAATCAGCTGATTTCTGGAAGCTCCCTTACAGTAATTCGAAGAAATCAAAGAGACGATAATATACTATATCGAAAAAAATTCAACCGAAAAGCAAAAAATAAACCAACCATGGCTAACCTTCCTTTGTTTTTGCTTGTTGTGCCTTCTGTTTCAGAACTGTTGAAAGAAGTTGAAGTTGTTTTCCTGCAAAAAGAATCAGGGTTAAATTCTATAAAATGAAGTTATAAAAATTTGAGGTAAACATCTCAAAGTGAAACAAAATTGAATAATCTGAAAATGATTAAATTTATAGATCTCTTAACATTGATATCACCAATTACAAAATTTATTATTATCTATAATATGATCCAATTTTCTTCTGATTGGCTAATTTAAATCAATTAATCTAACATTAGATACATACTACCTTCTAAATCATTTTTATTTTTTTTTTAGTTGATCCTAAACCTGAGATATAAGATCATTTTACTAATGCCTTGAAAAATATTACCACTGTGAAACAATATTAAATAAAATTATAAATGTAAGTGGTCTAATCTTGATAATCTATTATAAATACTTAGAACGGTCTTATACTTACAACACTATTTATCTTTAGTTGTGCATAGTCGCTGTCATGTAAATTATTTTCTGAAATTACTGCCAAGGCAGATTCAAAATCTATTTATATTTTTTGACCTCAGTCATTCCACTGGAATTGCCATATTCAATACATTTTACTCTACCCAAATGTTTTTTCCTGGAATCTAAAAAAAAAAGAATATTATTTTTGTAAATTATTCAACGAAATACACAATAATAGTAGTTGCAACTTAGCATAGTCTACCTGACCTTAGTTTCTATTTGCTTCATTAATAGCAAAATTGCTTATGATACGAAAACCGATTGTGGATTATTGTTTGAGTAGCTGCCTTACAAGTAATGAAAAGGCGCAAATAACCTCGTAAAGATCAATTTGTATTACTTTTGGAAATATTCTCATTTCTTGTTTAGTAAAATTGGAATATAACCATTCTATAAATCACTGTAGATCTGTTAGATTTAATCTATGTATTAAAAATAACCTTCACAGTGATCTTTTATTATATTAGGCAAAGTTAATTTTTCATTTTGCATAACCCACCAACCCAATTTTTTTTTAAATTCCTATTGTGCCAATTATTCCATTTTTTGTCATTTAATTTTTTTCTCCAGTTTCACCTGATGATAATTTTAATTTTCCGTAATTACCCGATAGGTCTGATAAAAAAAAATCAAAAATTCTGATTCCTTGACCTATGAATTAATTTAGGCCACACAAAGTTAAGTTTAAAAAAAAAATCTGACCTGCTGACCGGAAATTAGAACAATACTGCTGTACTGTACTATAAGTTTCTACTGAAATTGTTGAAAGTAGTGTTCCGACCCGGGTCAAATAATAGTGACCTGACGGGTCAAATATTTAACCCAGGTCATGACGGGTCATATGAAAGTTCCTTAAAGTTAATCACACTTTGAATTTATAGCACTTTGCAAAAAAGTGCTTGTGATTTTTATAGTGATGATGATGGAAACAGTATTTAAAATTGGCATGCACATGATGCACATGTGCACATATATATTTTTATGTGTATAAAATTTTAACAAGTTAAGTGCACAAATGCGCATCTAAAATTTTATAAAAATAATGTACAAAAAGTTAAGTGCAACAAAAAATTTTAAATTTTTATGCACAAAAAATTATGTGCATGAGAGAACTTTAAATTTTAATGTACAAAATATATTAATAATATATTTTAACAATATTAGTTATAATAATAATAATTTGTAATTAGCAAATCTACTACTTTTCTAATTTAAGCAATTACTATCGCTATTACTATAAATAATACAGTAATATATAAATAATCGATAATAAATATTTGTAAATAGACAAAAATGAATTAGAGTAGCTGCACAATGCAGTTATGCTAAAACCAGGAACACACTAAGTATGATATTACAAATCATTTTTATTTTAATTATTGGAGTTGATGCTAAATTGAGGCCATTATAAAATAAGTATAATCATATGAAATTAGTTTGGTAGGAATAATGATTTTTTATTAATTTATTTTAAGGAAGTCTCAAAAATGTAGTAATAATTTATGACAAACCATTACGATAATGTAATCATAGAATATTCACATGCAACAATCAAGTAAACCAACTGGCCATATATCCTCAATCATGTAAACAATCAAAAATGTTACAGATTTCTAGAATATCATAGTAACTACTATTATAAATTTTGAATGATCTAAAATGTCGTAATGCGCAGGTAACAAATTAAAACATTTAAACGGACAAACTATAAATTTGATGGCACAATTTTCTTATTAATATAATTAAAGAGTGAATTCACATTTCATGGCAGCAAATATTATGAGGACATGTGTGATAAAAATATATATGCATGAAAAATTTTTACATACACACATGTGCAACAGGTTGGTTGTTTGTGCACTCAAAACCTTTCCAATTCTTGCACGCTGTGCATATAGTTTTAGATCTGAATTTTAAACACTGGACGGAAATCTCTGTGATTCTTAACAAAAAAGTCAAATTAAAATTTATGTATTGATATATTAAATTATGCTTTTTATCAGCGATCATATATAAAAAATACATCATTCCCATAGCTTATATATTTTGATATTTCTTTTTTTCCGTCAAACATATATTTTTTTTTATATAAATATTTCTTAATACTTGGTTATAATGGTTGATATTTAAGAAACAAAGCTAAAATATCGCAGAGGAATATGTTTTAGTTGTCAAACATGCTTGTATTGTAGAATTGACTTACAACAAAACATGTAATTGCAACTTATCTGATGCACCACATAGAGTTAATCTGTCAAAAATGAATTTACATAATTATTTAATCCTAATTGGGTAAAAGAGCAAATAGATTATGTTTGTCAAAAAATATCACTTTTATCCACTAAGTACAAGAGAAACTTTTAGTTTTCCTATGCTCACGGTATAGTTTCTTATTAAGATAATGAATAACCATAATAATGTAGATAAATAATACGCCACTTCAAGTAACAGTATCAAAGTACTATACATATTTTGAAGATCTAAAGTATTGTAATTTTGCATAATTTTGACTTTATGAATTGATTAGTAATCAATTTATAGAAACGCATCTTAATTGAAAAATCGCCTGATTTCCTGTGGTTTTATATAACATTTTTGCAAAGCGCAAAAAATTTTTTTCATTCTGTTACCATAATGTTACTTTTATAAAAATTTTGGTTTACGAATTTATATCAGAAAAAATGGTTTAAAAATTTTTTTTACCATCCCTAATTCTGCCCCGTTTGACCGGGTTAGAACAATTTCTGACCCGTGACCCATTGGGTTGGGTGACCTGTACAGGACACCCGACCAGGGTCAGAACACTAGTTGAAAGGAATTTGACAAACTGGATATAAAATGTTATAACTTCAAACAATTTAAAAATTTTGAAAAAATTGGTGCCGGTGCATTTGCAACTGTATGCCGAGCAAAATTAATTGGTCCTAAATTAATAGACGCTAACTTGGATACAGAATATGTTGCACTGAAAATTTTCAAAGCAAATGATGACGCATCTCTCAAAGTCTTATTAAGAGAGGTAATATAAAAATGAATTAAGTTAATAAAATATAATTTAAAATACTAATAATGCTAATAATACAATCAGATTAAATTATAAGAGAGAGTGAATATGTATGATAAAATTATACGATTTTATGGACTTACAAAAACAAAAGGTGATAATTTGATTCTTTAACCAAAATTATTTGATAATTTTTTAAATTTAATCTATTAATAATCAACTAGTCTCACATTCGATCGCAAGCTTAGTTATATACTAGTTTTAGAATTTGCAAACAATAGTACTCTAAGAATTTATTTACGAGAACACCAAAATTTTAGTTAGTTTGATAAACTTCATCTAGCACAACAACTTGCTGATGCAATTTATCATATGTATTCAGCTGATATTGTACATAGAGATCTTGTAATATTAATTTATATAACTTATTTATATAATTTAATGCTATTAGCTTAAATGATTGTATTTTAATATTTACAATTTTATTATTTATAGCATTCAAATAATATACTTGTATATAATAATAATATTAAAGATTGCTGATTTTGGGATTTCCAGGTGTTTAGCTCACGCAACCAAAACCATGTCAAATATTGAAAGCTTGTTACTATACATTAATCCTAATATTTTGAGAAGAGCAGAAACAACATAGAATAACGAAAGAATCTGATATATACTGTCTAGGTGTGCTCTTGTAGGAAATTCAGTTTACGTCCTCCATTCGAAACATATAATAATAATATCGCACTGCTTATTTATATATTGAATGGTGATAAAGAAGTTTCTGTTGAAGGAACTCTACCGCAATATTCAGCTTTATTTACCGGTTTTGTTTACTGATACTTTTTTACTTATTATATTTGATATTCACTATTATTATTATTATTTATTGAAGAATGCTGGCAGAACAATTTAGAAAAATGCCCTAAAATTGACAAAATTATAAGTGAACTCAGATGATAAACTTAATATTATTTTCATTAAATATGATGTTAAGTTTATTAACTAATTTTATCATATATAATATACATCAATATATATGGACGTAAGTATATTATATTTGATAATGTTAACATTTCATTTATCTATTATTAATATTTCCTATTGTTAGCACGTGAGTATAAAGTATCATTAGATTTTAATATATTGTAAGCGTTTATTAAATACTATTTTATTTGTGTAGATAGTATGTACTATACAGTACTATATTCAATTCACAGAAAAATGCTCTACATGATACATAACTTATACTGTATAATCAATCACTTCTGCACTTAGATAATATTAGAAATAGTACTTCAATCTGTAATCTGATTAATTTGGATTCATCCGATAATTCAGATTAATTTCGGATATCCTTATCCGTTAATTTTAAACAGATAAATCTGTAATACATGTCAAATTAAAGATAAGGATTATCCGAATTATAATCCTAGATAGCAATAGAGGGCTTGTGTTTTGATTGGCTAGAAATCAGAATGTTATATTGATAATCTTTACATATTAGAACAGACTCCTAATCAACTTTAAACCAATTGTATGGCACGAAATGAATTGTAGAAAGTTGTGACTAAAAACATCTTAAAATATATGTCTCGTTTTATAAACAGTTAAAGTAATTCAGAAATCTACAAAGTAATTTGGAAGTTAGATAAGAGGTATGTTTAAATGTTTGAGTTTAGCCCATAGGTGCAATAAATCGATTAAACTCAGCAATTTATCTTTCTTTTATTTGTAAAAACTTATTCTTCATAATTCCAACTAATAAAGAACTTGACTATAATATAGATTAATAATATGAAGTTGTGGGTCATAGGGTTTATAGATTTCGTGAGGAGAGTTAAAGGAGTTTAAAGTGAAGTAGTAGTACTGTAACCATATAACAATTATTAAATCAAAGACTAGCCTGATACTAGATTAGAATTTAAAAGATGTTTAAAATTTTTTATTAGTTATTAGCATTCTAGAATAGGTTTAAACATTTATTTTTGTATTTTTTATATTTGTCACATTGTTTTTTTTGATTTGTAATACATTAGGATCCTTTTTTTAATAAAATTTTGGGCTGTCATAATTTTTTGCAACAAGAGTATAGTTTAAAGTTTAAAGTCATCAAGGTTTATGGTAAAAACTTCTGCTAGTATTAATTTAATCATCGATATAATCATTTTTATGCATATTGGTTTTTTTAATTGTAATGATTTAAAGCTCAAAATCTCGATTACCTAATAAAATCTTTGCAATGTCAAATCACGAGTTTTGATTGGCTAGTTAATAAATTTTTACGGATTGAATCCGAATTTACTAATTCGGATTATAACTGGTTTCATCTGGATACATAAAATAGAATCTAAATTTAATCTGAATTGCTTTTTAAAAGTAGGGTCAAAGCTCTAATTAGAAATTTGTTTTTAACATTAGTTATCACCTATCATAGCATTACATGTAGAGATGGGCAAAATACAAAATTTTATTTTAGCATTGCATATGCGCATGCATTTTTTGCATATATGCATGTTTTGGCCAAAATTATAATTGAATTTCTTAATGCTAGCCAGAATTAATTGCATACCATGCATGCACATTGCCCATCTCTAATTACATGCGTTGATCTGCATGTTAAGATATGTTAATTTTGACAGCTGATGGGTCAATCTCTTATAACATCTAGTAATTAATCTATATGTTGGAGAGCAAGTAAATAATGCTATACCATTTAGTTCGATCTATGCTATCATCATATAGAGTTTTATATTTAATTGTTCATGTTCTAATTGGATCCTCTACACACTTTCCAGAATGTGCGAAAAGATATTGTTTGGAGCTTATACTTACTAATTAGAGAGTTCTTAATTGTTTTACATATCCGCGGATTTAAGGAATTTACTATTAAAAATTTCAAAAATCTTTAATAGCGAATAACTTTTGTTCCGCCAGTCCGTTATTGATGAAACAACTACCAAAATGTTCACATTGATGAGACGATTCTAATGAACCCAAAATCGCTAAAATCCAATTACTGGATCCAGATATTGTTAACGATTTGTGTCACTTCAGGTATTTTTGGATTGAAAAAACCAATTCTAAAATACCCGAAGTAACACAAATCATTAACGATCTCTGAATCCAGTGATTGGGTTTTAGCGATTTTGGATTCATTAGAATCAGCTCATCAATGTGAACATTTTGGTAGTTGTTTCATCAAAACGGACCGGTGGAACAAAAGTTATTTGCTATTAAAGATTTTTGGAATTTTTAATAGTAAATTCCAAAAATCCACGGATATGAATGAAAATTTTGTATTATTATTCCATTCATTACTTACAAAAATGGCAGAAAAGTCTCTCTAGCATCAATTCTAAGACTTTGGTTGTATGCGAAGATTGGGAAATGCATTTTGTTTGATATTACGTTTCTCCATTAGTTAGATAATTTACCGAAACTATAACAAGCTTTTGTGCAAAATTAGTCACTCTGTTAGCAGATCAAGACAATTATGCTAACACTATCGTCTGAAGTTGATCAAACAAGTGTTATAAAATGAATTTGCTATAGCTTTGGTGTAAAATTGACTATATCAACTTTAATAGTTTTCCTTGCTTACTATAATAAAGGCCTAGCGAAATATCAATCAAAAGACCCATTTCTGGTGATATTCATTAAGCATTCTAAACAATTAAAAATCATTAAGAACTTTGGCTAATTGTACAATTCATAACAATCTCATCTTCACGCCTTTTATATCAAATTAGCAGGAAAGATGCTGAAATAATAAGGCTATACAAAGTTAATTTTTTTGTTTTGTATAACTTGCCGGCCCAATTTTTCTAAAAAAAAATTGTTTTTTAAATTCCTATTGTTCATTTTTGCCATTTAATTTTTTCTTCGATGTTACCAGATGATGGTCTTAATTTTCCGAAATTACCCACCAATAGGTCCAATAAAAAAAATTAAAAATTTCTAATTCCATGTTATGCAAACCAAAGAATTAACTTTGCATAACCTTAGATATGAACATGAATTAATTTAGGCCATGCAAAGTTAATTTAAAAAAAAAAAATTCAACCCTTTAACTGGAATTTTGAAACACCAGGTTATGCAAAACAAAAAATTAACTTTACATGGCCTTAGCATTCTTCATAAATCTTAGCATAAAAACTATAGCTATAAAAATGACAAAAATAACTATCTTACAAACCGTCTGGTATTAGGGTGGATTCCGAAACTATATGTCAAAAATAATATACCGGTATGTCAGTATTTTTTTTATGCGTTTAAATTTAATGACTTGTGCAAGTCTTTAACATATAGAAATTTATCTATTACTAAAATCTAACTAATCAAAGATTATGATCCATCATATATAATCAATCAATAACTAGCAATAAACATACCATATATTCCCGAAAATAAGCTACCTTTTTTGGGCCAAAAATTACACAAAAAAATGGGGTAGCTTATTTTTAGCATATAGCCGTTTTTGAAAAAAATTGAAAAACGTACTAATAAAAAGTTGTCCAAATAATACCAAATTTTTACTATAAGTGTATTTTGATGCGCTGAAAACTTTACTTAATCGAACTTTTAAAATTTACTTAGTAAAAAAGGTTTTATATATAGCAACTGTTAACACGTTTTTTGAGATTTTTGAAAAAAATCAGGGGTAGCTTATTTTTGGAGTAGCTTATTTTCAGGAATATATGGTATACATAGACGATAGCTATATATTTAATTTTAAGGATATTTATAATATAATTTTTATTTTTTAAAAATAATTAAAAATTCATTACATTAAAATATTACATATAAAAAATATATATATTACATAAAACTAGAAAAAATGCATATTGGTCATTGAATATCATATGCTATTCGGTAGTTGCTTCTAATCTATAATATATATTCAAATGTTCAGGTCATACTACGTGAAGGTTCGCATTTTTATGACCTAAAAAATGTTGATCAAGTTAATAAAGAAGATATATAACTATTCCAATTCTGTCCTGTTAGAAATCAGTAGACCTTATCAATAGAAATTTTTTACTATGTGTCATAATTATAAGAAACTATATATGTCAATATTTTTAGAAGACCCAATATGTAATACAAATATAAATGCCATATATTATCTTGATCAAAAAAAAATAAAATCTAATTAAAAATACAAAAAAAGTAAAGAAGAAAAAAGAAAAAATGTTCCAAAAAAAAGTTGATCAAGTTGATAAGGAAGGTACATAACTATTCCATAGACCTTAAATTTCTTAATGTATATCATAATTATAAAAGACTATATATGCCAACATTATTAGAAGACCCAATGTATAATACAAATATAAGTGATATACATTATCTTGATTAAAGGAAAAATAAAAATTAAAACTAAAAAAATTAAGAAATACAAATGAAAAAAAGTAAAAAGAAGAAAAAGGAGAAAAAAGAAAAAAAAGGTAAAAAAAAAAAAAAAATAAAAGAGAAAGAAGAATTTTTTGTATTGTCATGAAAAAGAAAGAAAATACATATATATGAACAGGTAAAAGAGGTACCATTTTATAAATTTAATATCGATGTTAGATATGTAAATATAAAATTAATTGGCTGATTCATCTTTTTTTTTAACGATCAAAACAATCAAAAATTCACGTTATATAAGTTATTACAAAAATGTCATGTGAAGTGTGAAATTTTGTTTACACAGATTAGCCCAAAACGGCATTATAAACCTATCTTGGACCATTAATAAAAATTTCATATTACATGAGTTATTATACTAGCACCCAAAAATGTCACATGGAGTTACAAAATTTTGTTTACACAGATTAGCCCAAAACGGCATTCTAAACCTATCTTGGGCCATTAATAAAAAAATTTTGCATTACATGAGTTATTACCAGCACCTGAAAAATGTTAACTGAAGTCACGAAATTTTGTTTACATGGATCAGACCAAAATGGCATTCTAAACGTATCTTGGGCCATTAATAAAAAATGTCGAGAAGGCAATTTTATTTAGATTAAGTAGAAGATTACAGATAAAGGGTATAAAATAATTGACATTTTATAATAAATTATAGCAGAATTTAATAGTAAATTTCTATAGTGTGCGAATGGGGCTTGCTTACATATAAAAGTATTTTTTTATTAAGTAACTCTTTCTTATTGCTTAATTGAAAGTTGTAGAGCAAATTTTTGTGATTCTAATGGTAGTAAAATCATCAAAAATCGGGTTGATAGATCATAAGATACGAGTATTTTTCAATTGTTTACTATAGAGTTTTTTCTTATGAATTGAAGCACATGATGTTCCACTTACTATATAAGGTAATAGTCACATGGCCACCGATTTTTATTATGAAATTTGTTCCCTTTAACTGCGGACTACTAATTAATTTTAATTTTAACCCAACCCTAATGCTAAACAGGCTTTGACACGAATTTTAACCAAACTTTCAAAAAATTACATGGGTACATAGCTTTAGCCTAGGGTATCCAGAATTATGTGAAGCGATGAGATAAATTATGTGGGTGAACTGAGGTTGATTTTGCGATCGATACGAAATAAATTTAAAAATATATAATCGATTATGCGATTTTAATTATTGAACGCTATATGTTTATTAGTTCTATTCTTCAAAATTTTTCCGTCATTTAGGGGCATGCTATTTATCACGTGATTTTTACTATAGATACATGGTCAGAAGTAGTGATCACATCTATATATTAGATTAATTAATTAGAATTAGATAAAGTGATCATACCATACATGGACTAAGTACCAGTAATAATAAATTAGAAATATCTATTTGCTAAAATCTGAGATATTATTGGTTAACAATTATATGTAACTATATTGTAACATATTTACAACAACCAATCATATTTTGTTCATGTGATTTATACTTTTTTTGCTCCAATTAAGCGAAGCATATAGATGCGAAAAATTGGTAAATTATGCACATATTATGCTTTTGCATAATTTGCATAATCCTGGACATCCTACTTTAGCCATCCTCCAATTTAATGAAAATTTTTTTGATTTTTTATACAGTTTAAAAGTACTTTGTATTCTTGTAATTTTTTGAAACTTACCAATTAAGTTCATTCCAAAAAAAACAGTGGAAGAACTTTGCCTGCCACGTCTTATATTAAATTAATCAAAAATAATTCTAATATTCAAAAAGTTTTATTAGAAACAAAGTTTATAAAAAGCTAAGGTAGTTAAACACGTAATTCAAGTACACAAAGGCATTTTAGTGTTAAAACCAAAGACAAACGATGCAAACTAAGATCTAGTACTTTTTAGAAAAAGCCAAACCAAGTTTGACTAGTATTTATATAAAAAGCAGAGTAAAAAAGTTAATTCATTTTTATATACTTTAAATCTAAAATTATATGTATTACAAATGAACTTGCTATTTTATAAGATAAATTTTAATTTTTTTAATTATTACAATTTAAAGTACAAATAGAAATAATTTAGAAACGATTTAAATTATATTTACTGAATAGATTAAGTAGAAATAATTTACATGTATTTAAAGATAGAATTTTTTTAAGAAATGTATAAGCAGATAAAGTGATTGTAATATCACTAATTAGTGTTCTGAGTTGATAAAATTTTTCCAATCGATTAGTTGCCAACTATAATTGATTACAGATATCATGTGACTAAATAATCGATTAGTTGTTTAGTTGTTTAAATTGTTTAAATTGTTTAGTTGTATGTTGTATAGTTGATATTGCAAAAAATATTTCATCTTTGAAATTATACAGTAGTAATAATAACTTACAAATTTAGCAAAGCATTAAAAATTAAAAGCATTAAAACTTCATAGTAATCCATTAAGCAGATGTAATACCGCTTTCATATTTAACATATCATTACAAATTGAACCAGACATGGGCAATTAAATAACTAGTTATAAACAGGCAGCTTTTTATAGAACTAGAGCCTTATGTATTAGGTTTTGAATTTAAATACTGTAACTTATATTATTATCAAAATTTGTATTTTAATATAAATAAAAATTTAATCATTAATTTGTTAGGTTTAAGTACATATATTTAAGTGCACATATGTATACAAACTGAAACTTGATTTAATAATTTATAAAGTTATAAAAACAGCAATCTCTGCCATTAACTAATCTTTATTATACATGTACTTTTCAATTCTTATATTATAAATTATAAGATATTATACAGTATATTAAATCTCGATACAAAGAATTTTGAAAATATATTTATAGCAATATCTATCGATTAAACATTACCTTTTGTTGATGAAAAGTTGATCAAATGTCTTACAAATAATGAGCCATATCTTAATTATTCTAATCCAAACACTAAATGCTTATCCGAAAGAGCTTGTTAGTATAGTTTTATAACGCAACAATAAAGAGCTAGTAGAATGATTATTTAACATAACCATAAGGAGTTTTTTAAATAGTTATTTATTGCTAACTATAAAGAGCTGCTAGAATGGTTATTTTTTAACACTAATCATAAAAAACTATTAGAATGATTATTTAACACTAATCATTAAAGTTGTTAGAATAATTATTTAACCTAACTATATGAGCTGTTAGAATGATTATTTACACTAATTATAAAGAATTGTTATCATAGTGCTTGATTTAACTATTTTGATTTTCACGTATACTCACATGACTGTCATCTTTACTATACAATAGAAATTTGAAAAGGTGTAAATTGTTCACTTATATTTTGCAGAATCTTATGACCACAATATAGAACTTGGATTTGTATACTAAATTTAATAATAAAATCCAACAGATATCTGTAAATTTAATATGAAAACAGATAATGGATTATATACTATAAACTTGATTAAAATTGGTTAAACCTAACCTATCAATTAATGATAGGTCTAATATCCAATAGTAATTTAAAAAAAAAGGTTGATTCAAATATAATATATAAAACTATTCAAGTATAATTAAAAAAATAAAACATGTGACACTAAAAGAACCACTTAAAATTATTAATATCATTAATAAATATGAACTATTTATTATTATTATTAATCTTTATATCAAGAATCGCTCAAATCATTTTTAAATCAGTGAAAATTGAAAAATGACAACTATAAGTAAAGTACTGACTCTATAATTGGTACTTGGAGCAATTTATATCATATACAAAGAATAGTGCCTTTGTGCTTTGGAGAATATCTAATTAGTATAAAACACATTGAAAACTGTCAAAGTTGAAATAAAAAAATGCTCACCAGATACATCTCAACCCAAGAAGCATAATTAGTTACTAACCAATGGTTGTGATTTCTATTATATTATTATGATTAATAATAATAGTTGTTTAGTTGATAAATATAACTAATAGTAAGTTGATAACTAGTGATAACTAGTTGATAACTAACAAATGATTGTAATCGAACTAGTTAATAATAAATCGATTAGTTGTTTAATTTTTTTAAATTGATTAGTTGAAAGTTGCCAACTAATTGGTTTTTCAACTAACAATTTGGAATACTATCGCTAATATCTCATGTTCTAATGGATAGGATTTGATTTGTCTCATTGAGACGACTCGAATAGTATAAGATTCATCAAATTCTGACTGCTAGATCATGAGATATCTTTGATTTAGTATATAGTAAATAAAGATTTTCATAATTTTATAAAAACTTGATTGGTCAATTGTCATGTATATGGACATAACCAATTGTTTAATTTCATGTGATCATACTTTTATTGAACAGATCAGTCCTGAGTCACAAATGTCAACTATTGCAGATGTACCCCAGTATTTATATTATGTTACAAGTGCTTAGGGCACTGCCAGGAATCAGCTGATTTGATTTTGGCCAAAATTTTGACCCCCCTATTTTAGTCAGGTCTTCATATTAAATTTCCAGATTTTCAGACCCTCCCCCCTAGGAAATCAGCTGATTTCTGGCTCTCCCCTTAGTTAGGGATTGGGTTTAGGTTATTATATAGTAAAATACTAGTAAAATTGCTCAAGGAAAAGTTTTTGATAGTTCAAAAAAAGTGGTTTTTTATTTTTTCTGATCATATTATGTTACACCAAATTATAATATTTTATTGGCCAATAATTATGTGGGGTGAAATTTTTATGCATTAGGGCAGTATTGTACATGGGACAATTTTGGACAATTTTGAACATTTTTTCAAATTAAAATTACTTGAAATTTTATTAAGATAATCTATTTTAATTTTTTTACCAATAAGTCTAGCACCTAAAAAAATATATAATTATATATTTTTTAAATAACTTTATTGATTAGTTAAACATGAGACATAGGCTTGGACGATTTTGAACAATCTTGGACATTGAACATTTTACATAGTGTGGACGCATCCCATGTACAACACTGCATTAGGATGTCCAGAATTATATAATGCAATTGGATGAATTATGCGATTTCACTAAAATCAAATATGTGATGGATTGCGAATTATACATTTTCTTAATTAGATTTTGTTAATTATGCTAACTTTTCAAACTTTTTGCAAAAGTTTTCAAAATCCACACTCATTAAAACACATTCTTCTGCCAATCAAATCCCACTCACGTGCTTTATGCCTTTTTTTTAATTATTAAAAGCATATAAAATGCAAAAAATGGTTAATTAGCATAATATCATGTCGCATAATCCTGGTCATATTAAAGCGGAAGCAAATCATGTGATCAACTGCCAATCAATTATAGAATTTTAATGATCGCTAAAGGAAAAAATACAAAAAACAGTAGTCTAAACCAGTATTGGAAATCTATTGTTATAGAACAGGTTTCTAAATTCTAAATGCTAGAATATTCTTAGTGTTTCTATTACTTTATTACTTTATTACTTTATTACTTTATTACTTTATTA
>QKWP01000278.1:145629-202841 GCA_003550325.1 Gigaspora rosea | reverse complement strand
TTACTTTATTACTTTATTACTTTATTGGATTATTACTTTATTGTTTTATTACTTTACTTTATTGTTTTTATTGCTTTTCAAAAGATATATAAACCCTAGCTTTTATCCTTTCTTAACTTCAGGATTTGTTCCCTGCAATTCTTTAGTTATAGGAATTCTTTAGACACAGAAACCTTTAGATAGTCTTGTAGCAAAGTCTTGTAATGTACTTAAATAAAATATATCTTTACCTAACTAAATACACTCCTGTTCTTTGAGTAAAATACATCGAACTGCCATAGTGAGGAACATTCCACTTCCACACCGCTTCATATCTTCTCTGACCCTACAAGATCCCTGTCGCTGTGTACTATGTTGCTAGTGGTATATTAAGAAGGCTATACCGCTTGTAACACTATTTTAAAATTTATGTTCTTATAAGAACATGTTTATTTAATTTTATGTTCTCAAAAATTTTTTTATATTCTCAATTAGAAAAAAAATTTTTTCTTTTTCTCTTTCTCTTTTTCTTTCTCTCTTTTTTTCTCTCTTTCTTTTTTTCTCCCTCTTTTTCTCTTTTTCTCTCTTTCTCTCTCTCACTCTTTTTTTCTTTTTCACACTCTTTTTTACTCTTTCTTATTTTTTCTTACTCTTTCTCACTCTTTCTCACTCTTATTTTCTTTCTCTCATTATCTTTCTCACACTTATACTTTTATACTTTTAGTTATTTTTTTTATTTTTATTTTAAATTAATTTATTTAAAAATTATTAATAAAAAATATAATTTATTTAACAAACTATATAACCAAAGCTAAGTTATTCATAATAATAAGATTATAACATCATACATATATTTTTAAAAATTAATATTTGAGGTTTTTTATATTGTTGAAGATGGCTCAGCTTATATATTTAGTTTTTAAATAAGCTATTAATATCTCTTAAATATTTGAATAAATAGGTAAATATAATATATATTCTTTTTTACTATAGTAAATTTATAGATTCAAAATTTTTTTACTATAAAATTTTAAAACATAGTACTAAAGCTTAAAATCATATTAACTAAAGATTTGTTAAGTAATTTTCTTGTAAAAATTATTATTATAGTGAGTTTAGCTTTCTAAAATTTATGATACTTTATGTACATCAAAGTTTATATAATAAGGGCTATATTGTACCAAACTAGAAATAAATAAACCAATAAACTATATTATCTAAAATTTTTTATGATTCAAGAACAACTAAATTGTTCTCTATTTTAACTACTAACAATTAAATCTTTATTAATTTAACTAATTTAAATTGCTATATTAATAAAAATAATTTTTTATTATTTTATATATTTATATAGAGAATATATTTTTTAAACTAAATGTTCTTAAAAAAATTTAATAGAGAACATCTTAAATTTTGTAAATGTTCTCAGATTAAAAGTAATGTTCTTATAAGAATATAAAAATATAAGATTTCTAACATACCTCGATGTGTTAAGCAAAAATGTCAGGAAGGCAATTTTGCTTATATATATTTATCTAAAATAGCGCTTAAAATTTAATATAACCCTAATATGGAATGACCCTAACCCTAAAGTTAATTAAAAAATTATTAAATATAAGTTGCCTTCACTTTAGATGTTACAAGTTTAAAAAGTTTGTACTACTACAATTGTTTACCATACTGCTGTTATTATCTGACCTGAATGGGTCACCTAACTGGGTCAGAAATTGAGTCAGAAAAACTGATAATGGCATTGACCCAGATTAATAGATTATAATTTTTTTTATTATATAAAGCAATGTAAAGCTAATGTAACGACTCAAAATATATTAAGTAGCTGTGCGATACAGTTTAGCTAAACCAGGAATGAATGATAACTGTATAAACGCAAAATAATATTTAGAGATATTGTTTGAGCAATAGCTAAGATTAAAATTCGATCAAAAGTCGAAATTACACTTTTTGGAAGCTATTTCATATTTATTAAAAACTCTAATTTAGAAATATTAAATAACTCTGAAGTAGATAGTATCGAATTTAGATACATCTTGTTTAGGCATATAGAGTTAATACCAAGAACCTTAAAGGTATTAGCTTGAAGTTCAAGTTACACTTAGGGTGTGGAACGGGCTGGGTCGGTCCAGGCCTGCTTATACCCGAAACTCAGCTCGAAAATTATTTGTAAGCCCGAGCAAGGCCCAAAAAAAAAAAAAAGCCCATGAAATAAACCGGGCTGGGCCTTATTTAAAACCATACCCAATCCGACCCGGCCCGCAGATATATATAAAATTTTGTATTAGGCCATGCACATAAATACGCAAAATTGGGTGCATGCTCAAATTTTTCTTTTCTATTAGTATTATTATTTTATACTCCAAGCGAGGGATTAAACCCCAAACGAGGGATTAAAACCCCATACAAATTAAAGATATATAAAGGTGTAGTCTCAAGAGGACGATTGTAGATGATTCTTAACGATTGTTAATAGTATTTAGTATACCGATGTATTGATTTATGCTAATAAAGAGAACTTTAAACCCGTAATTATGTTGTTAGTTTATTGATTTTACTATTTAACCTTAATCATTATTTGTTCACGATCGAAGCCAAATTGGTTCAAGACCTTATCAAGCTCTCCCAGGTCATCACACTGGCTAGGTAACTTTTTTGCAAAAAGTAAAAAAAAGTTAATTATTTTCACTATAGCTTATATCAAGAGAATAATATATTTACTTCATCCCACTATAACGAGAGTGAGTTGTATATATTTTTTGTAATACATCACAAACCATAATATCAACTAAGAACGTTCCTTGAAGTTGATTTTCATACGTATAAAAAGTCTATCATGAGCATGAAGAATCTAAGTATTTAAAATAAGTTATCATAAGTGTTACCTATTCATAAAACATTTACCTAATTATTAAAGCTATTTAGATACGAAATGTAGATTGTCGTATCTTATGTCGCATTAAAAGTTTTATCAGTTAAAAGTTTACATAAGCTTCTTATATTGAGTCATCGTGTCAACTGAACAAATTGTAACCAAGTTAACTATAGATCAGAGATGGCACCGAAACCTTTTTTGCTGATTCTGAAAGTTTCGGGTTTCGGATTATAGCTTCCGAAACCTTATCCAAAACTCGAAACCTCACCCGAACCCTGAAACTTCAACCGAAACCCCGAAACTGCCAAAACATCAATAACTTATTTGTTTATTCTCTCCAAAGTTGGCGCCGAAATCCTTTTGTGCCAAATCCGAAAGTTTCAGGCTTCGGATTATAACTTCCGAAACCTATCCAAACTCAAAACCTCACCCAAAACCCGAAACCTCATTCGATCACCTGAACACCAAAAACTATCCAACTTCCATATACAGTACATTGATTATATTAATGTATTATATATCTCTTTCAATTATATCAAATGTAATGATGTATACAATGTATCTCTTCAATATATATTAATCGCACTGATGTATGTTATATATCTAAAGGTTGCTTTTGCAAGCATCAGTTTTTTTTCTTATTACGTAAAAACTAGGTACAATATCAAGTAATAATAAGTAATTAGTACGCCCATATCTACTAATGATAGAATTAATAAGTTACCGCAGAATTAAATCAATTGTTGGTATCAAAAGGCATAAAATACTTATTGATTCATCATTGGCAATTTTTTCTATCGTCCTAGAATTTTGAAATCAGTTGTAATAACGGTATGATATTAAAAATAAAGTTGGCCAGCTTTAAAAAAACCCGAACAAACTGAGGCAGTGAAAAAATTGCCAAAATCATAATTAAAAAAAGATCTATATTATATTATAATTTATTCAAAAATAATTTACATTTTGGGTTCATTAAAAATGGCAACTTTGTTATATTTTTGAGTTTCAGATTATAGGTTTGGGTTTCGGTTTATAGTTTCAGGTTTCGGGTTTCGGTGTTTTGATTTTTTTAAAAAAATCAGAAACTAGTTTCGGATTAGAACCATTCTGAAACTAGTCGTTTCGACGCTATGTTTGCTATAGATACAGTATGAATTTGCTTCTGGACCTTCTGGTTGTTATATTGAACCAGCAAGCAATGCATAGATTTTGATCCATAAAAATACCCAATCTTTAGGATAAACGATAAGAATTCGCTTCCAGATTTCCTGATTATTAAATTGAACTAGACAAGCAATGCATGGATTCTGATCCACAAAACGCCTAATGATTAGGATAAACTTAGTAAATGGAATGAAATATGAAGGCTATTCAGATATTAAGTATTGCTACTTTTACGTGGTTATGATTATTTCATAGACAACTACTTTATTCACCAACAGCTAGTTCATAGGTAAGTTTATTTTACAGACAATCATTTAATAGACAAGCCCATTTCGTAGACAATTTTTTACTTTACCGACAGCTCAATTAATAGACTATTAATCTCACCAACAACTTATTTTACAAACAAAGTAATTTTAATCATTGTCATTAGGATTAGCTTTGAACTAGGGTTAAAGTTAGTACAATGTATAAGAAAAAAACTTCTATGAAATAAGTTGTTAGTGAAATGAGCTGTCGGTGAAATGAACTATCTATAAAATAAACTTGTTTGTTAAGTGATTGTTAAATTATTGATGAATGGTACTGTTCTGACAACACTTAAATATTGACAATTAGTAATAGTATATTCCAGGTAATTGAACAAAAATGAGAAAGATAACTGACATATCAGCTACATTCGCAGTTGGTACGTTAGTTATGCTTTTTCAGTAAAATTTGTTTATGCCAAATTACTGTAATCGATTTATCCTCCACCATTCATGCATTATCTCAAGATTATTAGAATTTAAAAGATAAAAATATAAATTAAATAAAAAAATCGAAAAAAATAAAAAAAATAATAAAATAAAATTAAATCATAAATAAAAAAAATTGAAATAAAATAATAAATAAATAAATTGTGGAGAATTAAAAATACGGTATATGAAAATTAAATTAAATTTAAAAAAAATAACTATTGCACTTCAAACTTATTTTTAATGATTGTTACATAATAACCTTACTGTTTATACTCTTTGGCTTTAATATGTTACAAGAGCCAATGTTTCTGACTATAAGTTCGTCGGGTATTATCGGGCCTGATCGGGCTTTCATATGAAGCTTGAGCCTGGCCCAATATTTAAAGGCCCGATCTGAACCCGGCCCAAACAATAGCGGGTTTAAAATTATGAGCCCGAATTGACCCAAAGCCCAGCCCGACCTGCAAGTTTCCGGGCTTAGCCCAGCCCGTCCCACATCCTAGTTACACTAAAGATTGGAATTTTTTAGTATATTTAGACATTCATGATTATTAGTCACAAAGCTATACCCTTGTGAATCAATAAGGTGAGACCAACTAGATTCTGTTTTTATATTATCTCCTCTCCTCTTTGGAGAGAGAGAAGTGAGTAGTTCATATAGTAAAATTTAAAAAAAATTCTTTTTTTCAAAAAAAATTTTTTTGAATTGTTCCGTGACTGTATAAAATTTTTTGAAATTTCCAGTAGTCCTATGTGTGTTTACCAGTAAAATTCAAATTCTAAATTATGCTCTCAAATAAACTAAATTTAGAGTATTAATGTTCTCAAAAAATTTTTAATGTTCTTATTATATAAAATTTTATTTTTTAAATATGCATATATTTTTATTTATAAATCTATCTTGGACTTTTAAGTAAAGTTATTATAGACAAAAGCTTTCTGATTTTAATAGTATTTAGAATATTTAAATTGGTTGAATTGATCATGTGATATACTTATTTAACTTTTTGCAACTATAAATCTTTTCTTCAAATATGTAAAAAAAAAACTAATATTAATAATATTTTGAGAACATTTTATCAGTACAAAATGTTCTCAAATAAGAGAACATTATTTTAAATATTAATATTCTTAAAAAAAATTTAGTGCTCTTATGAGAACATGAGAACATCAAATTTTAAACACTGGTCCTATATATATTTATCTAAATTTTTTTGCTCTGGGGAGAGAGGTAATGTAAAACACAAAATCTAGTTGGTCTCACCTAAAATGTCGAAGGAGAAAATATGTAACAAAGATGATAAAAGATTGATTCAAATATAATGAATAAAAAAATATGAAGCATTAGAATAAAGAATTTTCTTTATAAATATTAATAAAAAAAATCAATACAAATATCAATATGATTATTAATAAGTAATTATTATTAGTAGTTTATTATATTGCTATGGTATCTCATAGTCTGTATCATGATCAGTAAAAATCGAAAAGTAATACTTGTCAATTCAAAATTGATATAAATTCAAAGATGAAACAGAATATTCTTATCTGATTTTGTTTAATTATATAATATTATATACATACATGTATATACAATAATTGATTGTAATACATATGTTCAATAATAATACTTTTTTTTTTGCATCATCATTATAAAAATTTTAAAAACTTCGGATAAGAATATCTGGATTTGAGGATCAATTCTAATAGTCTGGATATCAGATCAAATTCCTAAATTAGATAACAGTTTCAGAATTAAGTCAGGTAGTGAATGGTTACTGAGCAATCAAAAAGAACATGAAGCACTTGCATAAATAAATCATTAAAATTAAACTGCAGTAACATTTTAAAATTTGAGAAAATATAGGGCCATTGCAATAGAAAGGGCCGATACTGCCCAAAAATGAAAATTACGTTTTTGTTATATTCAGATAAATTTTGACATGCGCTACATTTTTCAATTATTAGTGAAAATTGATTTGTATAATAAAAAATTGAAATATTTAAAAAAAAATTTCTTGGGAGTTTCGTACATCATGGGATTACCCGATATAATGGACTAATCAAATCATGAAAATTTTGATTAACCCGGATCAGTCCGAACAAAACAATCATGATTTTCTCAAAATCATATATAAACCAGTATCGGCCCTTTCTACTACAACGGCCCCATATATGACAAAAAAAAAATAATAATAATAATAAAGTACATTTAATTTAAATATCTTATTAAAATTCAAATTAATTAATGCATTTGCATTAAAAATGAAAGGAAAAACAGTGTGTTACAAATATAGAGAATTACTAAAAATTTAAATAAACTGTTAGAATGAAAATTGTAAATAAACTTTATCTAAAGAAAAATTGCTAAATACTTATAATTAAATAAAGCAATGGATCTTGTTAGTATTTTAGATTGTTGCAAATAGTGATATATATCTGCATAAAAATATGTTCTATTGGGAGATATACTTATTAAAAAAAAGCATTCTATTTAATACTGTACATTTTCTGCTAATATGTTTATATGTATAAAAATACCAATATCTTTTTTTATATTGATATTGATTTGTAATTTAGTAAATTTACCTATTCTGAATCTTGGCCTGTTTGACCTGGGTCATATCTCTAATAAGATCTTTTTTTTATATTGTCAATTGTAATTTTTAAAGTATATATGATTTATTATATAAAAAAAAGATCTTTACCAATTCAACCAAACAAGCTACACATGTATAATGCTTTATTTTTTGGAAATGCACAGGTCTGACCAAACGAACTCACATTATAAATGAATAAAACTATTCAACCTAGATTAAAATATAGTTTATAAAAGTTTCTTATAACAAGTTATATACTCTTTATTTTTATTTTTTATATTTATCTATAATTAACAAAACTATACTATTACATATATAAAATAAATCAAACATCTTATAGAGAATACATATAATTTTCAAAAACAGTTTACTTAAATTTATAAATTAAATAGGATAAGTCTATTTGTAACAGCTTGTTACACGCTTATTTGTAATAGCTTTATTTATAACTCAAAATTTTACTAAGATAACCCCTATTGTACTTCTAACAAAAAATGATCCTCTCGCAATTCTGTATTAATTTTGATCCTAACCCTAACTCTAATCCTACTTTAACATTAATGTGCCTTATAAGCTATTACAAATAAGCATGTAACAGGCTGTTACAAATAGACTTTTTCAATAAAATAAACAAGTTAATTATTTGATAGCAAAAAAAAAGACAAAAAATAACTAAAAAAAAACAATATTAAAGTTTATAAATTAAGCAATACAACATATTTTTATTACCTTTGGTTATATAGTAGACAATACTTCAACTCTTAGTATATCTACCTTGTATTGTGTGATTCAGTATGATTTACTAATTCAACAAAGAGGCACTTGCTAGAAAGCTCTTTTATTAATAAAGAGTTGTTTTTTTTTAAGTATGCTTAGACCTAAAAAATACTTATATAATATTAGTCCCAAAAATAAAAGTTCTCCTGCTTTCTAAGCTAATATTTGTAATATTTATGTCTTTCAATATAAAAAGTTTTTGTTATTTCATATTTTTATAACGGCGTTGTTAAAGGTAGGGTGAACGTAGATCAATTTTCATATGATCTATGTAGTACTATAAATTTTATATAGAAATTAGACACATGCCCCTGATAAAACTTTTTAGAAATATGACCAATTTTAACAAAAATTTGGTATCACGTAGAATGAGCCCCTATTTTCACAATCATGAAATTCTAGAACTCATAATATTTGAAAAAATCCACCTTCATATATTGATTAAAAAAACTTAGATAGGCCTAAATTTACTTAGATAGCACAAAAAATTGCTAATTCTGATTGGTCAGATCACGTTGTTTACAATCCTGATTGGTCAATTACATGATTTAATATGATTACAACGTGATTACTATTAGAAATGTTCTATGTTCACACTACCCTTAAATCACACCACTGGTGTCCAACACCACTATAATTTTTATTATGAGCTGCAATGTAACATGAAAATCTGGTGTAATGCAAATTTTTGTAAAAAATGACTAGAACGCAAAAATGCATTTATGAATTATCTTTGAGGCTCTAACAAAAAAATTTCTCGTAAAATTTTGGCATAATCAATGCCCCTGCTCCATTTCAGGCCTTACCCCTAACCCTAATATTAGTCGAAATTTAGTTTTTGTTTTTATTTTGATTGCATGTTATACAAATTTCAGATTACTGGTGCTGAACACCATAGTGCGATATAATATTTCTGTTTTATAATATCTATATTTTTTTTTCTTTTTATATCAAAAATTTTTGAAATATCTTATTTGAAAATAGTGTTTTGAAACTAAAAACTTAAAATTTGGTATTATTCATATTATTATCTATATAAACTTTTTTGTAGAGTGTTGCTAACTTGCCATCCTGGTGATGTAATTACCTATAATTTACCAATCAGGTCGCAGGATCTTATGTAACAAAATAAAGAAAATTTTAAGAAAATTTAGAAAAAAATCAAAAAATTATCAATGTCACAAAATTTTATTACAAAAACTAGCTTTGGGCTATTAAATAAAAGTTTTTAGCATCTAATTTTGCATATAAATAATCAATACATCCTCTAACTTAATATACCTATACTCTTACCCTAACTCTAATCTTTAAAGAAAAATTTTTTATATAAAAAACTTCTATAAAAATAAAGCGTGGTTAAAATTTATAACTTTAACCAGGTGTTAAAATTAGTTAAATTCTTTTTTGTATTATAAGCCAAATATAATAGCTATACATTTAATATTTAATTATTCTTATCTATCTATTTTATTGAATATAGATTGAATTGTTATAAACAATTTAAAAGATCTAAACTAAATTTGCTTTCAAAACATATTTGAATCTAAATTATTGCTTAAAGGGGTATTTTTTAATATATTTTGGATAATTTTTAAGGTTTGATTATAAAAAATTAATTAACAGTTCTGAAATAAAATGCAATTTTAATTATATAAACTAATTAGTTTGCTGCTACTATTTATATTTATGTTAAAGTTTTTAATATACTTAGGTATTTTTTAACTCTATTAAAACTTGATAATCTTCTTTGTTATTTTTTAAAAACTAGAGTTTTTTGCTAACTGTTTTTCTGAATCTTTATTCCATCATTGTTTTATTAGATTTATATAATATTATAAAGTTTTGTTGTTTGTATTATTTGATAATAAGAAATTTAGAATTGATAATTTTATAATATTGTTTTGCTAGCTGCATGGAATATTAAAGACAAATTACTGTTTACTGACATAGATGCAAGTGGACTTAAAGTGAATTATACAGATAATATAAAAATAAGAAATCTTGCTAAAGCTCTGTTAATTATTATGGGAAATAAAGAACAAAAAAAATATATAATTGGCTCTCTTTAATCTGAACAGGCTATTTCAAGAAATTTTGTTTGGTGCAAAGAAAGTCCAGAATATAAAATTTCTCTTTTAAACCCAATACTAATAGAAATTTTAGTATATAAAAAGTAATTAATAAAAAAAATAAAAAAATAAATAAGCCATTTGATATATAATTTATACAGTCAACCCTCTATAAATGCAACCTCCATAAATGCAATACCTCTCTAAATGCACGTTTTTTTCTATTCCGTAAAATGTTATTAGTGCTAAATGCACGTTCTATATTTTGTAAATGCACGTTCTCTTGAATAACATTTTATATCACACTAACCTCCCTAAATGCACGTGGCCAATCATATTTTAGTATTTAAGATAGGTTATACAGTTTTGGTAGAAGTTATACAAACTTGATGATCTAATTTCTAAAAGCTGCAATTTAATTGGTTCTAAATGCAAACCTCTCTAAATGCACGTTGTAGGCTTGTCCCTACAAGTTGCATTTATGGAGGGTTGACTGTATACTGTAATATATATTGTATAAAATAAAATAAAATTAAAAAAAATTGTTTATACTATTTTTCTTCAATTTTGGCATTTATTACAATTTTATTTAAGGCCGTGCAAACAAATATAATTGTTTCTCGTAACCCGGCCGGGTGCCTTTTTTGAAAAAATTAAAATGTTATTTTATATATGGGATTATTTATATATACCCTAGAGTACATGTACCTTATTATGTGTTTTATATAGTTAATATAAACTAACAATATATATATATAGTATAAATATATACTATTTTATACTAAAATAACGAATTTTTATATAAATACATCTAAAAATATATTAAAAATATATGTTGTGCATCAAAACAGTTATAGAACTCAAGTTAATTGATCGGTACTCAATTATTAATTAATAGAAGCTAATTTAGCTGATCAAATAAATTTATAATCATAAAAAAGAAAGCATACGAAGATGTATATAAGGTTGGCAGCGCAGCTACGAATTAGATTTCAAGAGTTTTAAGAATTTTGTCTGCGCCGCCAACCTTGTACACATATTCAATATGCAAAAAAAAAGATAGTTGAGACTATCTTTTTTATTATAGAGTTCTGCAAATTAGAAAACTTAATAATTGAATTTCGTACTATGAGTCCTCAGACAGATTATCTTATGGATTACTCCAATTAATTATAACTCTTGTGCACGATTTCAGTTATTAGTTAAGCATTGTTTGAGTATATCCTAAATTTTCATGAAACATACAATCTAATCCCGATCTTATTCCTTATATTTACCCAACCCTATTCTAAAGCTAAATAAAACCAATTCTAACTCTATACAATACCTCGATTTGAGTATTCTCAGGCAGCTCTCTCAATGCGATCTGGTAATAATTTAAAACATTACTTAATCATTGCAATTAATTAGGAGTTCTTCGTGTAAAATGTGTTTATGTCGAAGCAATAACTTGATTTCTCCAACCCATGGATTGAGATGCTTAAGAACGCACTTAAGATGATTATTTTCAGGATCCAAAGTTCATTATGCCTATTCATGTAATAGATAAATATAAATATCCAATCCATTAACATAAAATAATACATACTGGGTATTTATAAAATCACTCTGGTCCCTTTATTTAAGTATCTCTATATAAATATCATTGTTATTATATGCATCTTTTGCATTATTATCTGTATATAAAGTCACTAAAAAAAGAAACCTTTAGTGATTTTTTGGATGCCCAGCATATGCTTAATAATACTTACATTGTGCTATAATCATTACAGTAATTTGCCGACACACATAAAATAAGCCATTCAATCAACCGGATAAAATTACTACTCTAAAAAATTTCACTGAACTATCAAAATTCAATGTCAAGTGAACGTAGCACGTTCAAGAAAATTCAAAACAAGTGTTTGCCCTGTAAAATAAAAAGTCGCTTATAACTCAACATTTAGTCTATAAAACTGTATTTTGCACATTAATAAAAAATTTCTTTGTATAAAATTTTGATATAAGAGATGGCTTTAACCTTATTTTAGCTACATATCTTGATTATAACCGAACGGTACGGAGAAGTTTTTCTGAGTGTTAATTCTACCTTCATACATTCAATCGCATCTATTTAATAGGCGGTAGATTGTTAGTACAAACCAAATTTTGGTAGCGTGCCACCAAAATTTGGCAACAACTCTAATGGATAAACATAAAAATGTTGGTTTGTTAGCATACTTAAAATAAGCCATTCGAGTTAATATTTACACCATTACACAAAAGCTTGTTTGATCTATACAAGTACTATGCTTGAAGTTGGCACCTACCTGAAGTTGAAATTTCATGCAAGTATTAACTTCAGGCATGACGTATACACCTTTACGTACATACATATCTTAAGGATAGTAAATAAGCAGAAAATAATTATGGATGTTTATTTTAGAAGTAAACAAATATTGTAATATATGTCAAATTCTTATATAAGCATATACATTGTTACACAGTATCAGGGACCTGCAATAATTTGGATGCCAAATTGCAAAAATTTATTTGGGTATTGACTAAAATTTGGATAAATTTGGATAAAAAATTTAAATATTGACTAAAATTTGGATAAAATTTGGATAAAAATTTTATATATTTGGAATTATTTGGAATATAAATCATTTTATTTCAATTCCGAAACTTCCTGACAGACACGCGCCACAATTCCTAAAGCTTCCGACAAGACTTTATCTAAAACTTTGGGCCCACGATTTTCCGGGTTCCCAAATACTTTATTTTTATCGGTTAGATCACATGAAACCAGAAAAATTCATCAAAAATTTGGCCAAAATTTGGACGTTTGGGGCAAAATTTTGAAAAATTTGGATTAAGTACCAAAATTTGGAAAAATTTGGAAAAATTTGGATCCAAATTTTTGCAGGTCCCTGCACAGTATACAAAAATTATAGTATACCCTTAGGGTACATATAAATAATCCCCCAAAAAAATAAATAAAAATATATATTTAAAAATTTTATATAAAATTTTTTAATACTTATACAATAACAACCGGGTCCCAGGTGTCTTTAACCTTAATATGTTACGAGAAACAATTAATTTTATTTGCACAGCCTAACTAACTCTTATACAACTATAAAAACCTATCCACCCAAAAGAAAAACAACAAAAAACAAACAAATAAATAAATAAATAAATAACAAAATATTTACAATAATTTAAAAATAAAATAATGATAAAAAAATTTTAATAAAAATAAAAATAATTTAAAAAAAAATTTAACCAAAAAAAATAAAAAAAAGTCAAATAAAAAAAGTTAAAAATAAAAAAATAAAAAATAAAAAAATGCTTAAAATAAAAAAAATAAAAGTTAATAAAAAAACTGTTTAAAATAAAAAGAAAAATAAATAAAATAAATAAATAAAAATAATAAAAAAATAATTATAATTATATTATAAGCATTCATTTTCATAAATAAAGATAATAAAAATTTATATTAAATTTATAAATAAAAAAAAAAACCAAAAATTTGTGATCTCTATTATTAACTTTTTTTATAATTAAATTATTATAATTGTGATCATGATTGCTAAAGCTAGATAATTTATCATAAGTATAAGTTTGTATTAAGTGATAAATTATTGATTAGCTTAAGCAATCACGATTAAAATCATAATTATTTAATTATACAAAAATTAATAATAAGATCACAAAATTATACTAATTACAAAAATAAATAAAATTAAATTAATATATAAAATAAAATTTTTATTATTATTAATTTAAAAATATATACTGTACAAAAATTTTGCTAGCCAATCAAATTTTAAGATTATAATATAAAGTTTGTAAATCAAAATTTACTAGTATTAGTATAATGTAAATTTTGAGTTACAAATTTTATATATGATTTTAAAATTTGATTGGCTAGTAAAATTTTTGATATTTTTTATTTAATTTAAGTTTTACTTTTATTTTTTATTATCTTAATAATTTTAAATATTTATTTCTTTTATTTACTCAACTTTTTTAATATAGTTTTAAAAATTGATTGGCTAGCGAAATTTTTGATATTTTTAATTTAAATTTTACTTTTTTATTATCATAATGATTTTAAATATTTATTTTTTTTTATTTATTCAACTTTTTTAATTTATTTTATTGTTGTTTTTTTTATTAAAGATTCTTTTTTTAATAATTTATTTATTTTATTGCTTTTTTTTTATATTTTAATAATTTTTTTTTAATAATCTATTTAAATATTTATTTTTTTATTTAATAATTTATTTTATTTGTTTTTTTTATCTATTTAATATATTGCTAACTAATTAGTATGTTAAAAATAATTGTATAAAAAGGTTTTAAAAAACTAATAAAAAGAAAATATTTGTTGGAATGTTGTAGTAGGAAGGGATGTTTTAGGAAAAGTAAGAGTTTCAGGAAAAAAAGGTTGTTAGAAAAAAAAAAGTTCAGAAAATTAAAGATTGTCAAAAAAAAGAAAGGTTGTTGAAAAAAAGAAAGGTTTGTCAGAAGAAAAAAGTGTTTGTTGGATAAAAAAAAGGTTATCAGAAAAAGTGAAAGATGTCAGGAAAAGAGAAAGTTGTAAAGAAAAGAGAGTGTCGTTAGAAAAAGAAAGGTTATTAGGAAGAATATTATCAAAAAATTGTAATTGTTGAAAAAGTAATTGTTTAAAAATTAGTAGAATACTAAAACCTTTCAAATTTATCTTACAAATTATCTAACTCTTCAGAAATCAAATCACAATTTTTGGATTGAAGTTTCAAAGACAATGATATAGTTTTAAAGAGTTAGATAATTTATAAAGCAAATCTGAAAAGTTTTGAAAAACAAACAGAGTTTCAAGTATTTTACAAATTGTTAAAATTAGCTGTAAGTAAATAATATCAGGAAAATAATTGTTTAAAAGTGCATTACACTATTTTGTTTATGCTAAATAAAATATAAAACTAATTTTCTTATACTTTACATATATTTAATTTTAGAAAAGTTTCAGAATTTCTGTATAGTTATAGATTTTCAGGGTTTAGTTTCAGATAGGGTGTTAGAGTTTTAGTTTTGATTATTAGGGCCGTGTCATTAATCATCTGATTGTTTTTTATCAGAGGTCCACACCCTCTCTCTTTCTTAATATATATATAGTTAGATTCCTTATATATAATTTCATTTTTTTTACTACCTTTCTTTTCTAAAAAATCCACTGATTTTTGGCACTTCCTTTAGCTCAAAGTAGTTTAGGCCAGTGATGGCACATTGTCATTTAAAAATAAATGACACCTTGTCATATGACAAGTCATTTTTGTCATAAAAAAATCATTTATTTTTTTATGACCATACTTGTCATTTATAGTTTATATAATAATTATTAATAATCACATTGATATTTGCATTGATCGTTTTCATTGATATTTATAAAGATAATTCTTTATTGTTCATGCTTTATATTTTTTTAATTCATTATATTCGAATCGATTTTTATTGCCTTGTATTACATATTTTTTTCTTTCAATACTTTATTGATTCGCATTTATGGCTTTGTGACTCGTGAAATTCATTATAATGAATTCTAAATATGCTAAAACATTCTGGTCTTCACTGTAACTTGAAATTGGCATAACAGAAGAACTCAGATATAGGGATGTTACGGTCCCAAAAGAACCGTTGTTCGGACTGGTTTTTTGAACTGGTCCAAATGGTTCTTGGTCCAGGAATTAAGATTGGTCCAAAATCGGTCCATATAAATAAACACAAATATAATCAAATAGAAGCAAGGGATCAATCGCGAATAATTATGAAAAGTACCTGTGTTTATTTTTCATTATAAGAACATTCGCCACTTGGTATATAAAACTGATCTTGATTTGTAGTAAGCTTTATTGTAAACACTGATTATATTAATATCCATCGCGGTTGTAAAAGAAACTTCATTTCACATTATTGAAATAAATTGCGTTAGAAATAATAAATAAAATGATATTGTGCTAATTATAAACGTAAAGTGTGTATGCATTTGAAGGTTTTTTTTTTTACAAAATAAATTTGCCAAAGATTCCCCAGTACTATAGCAGTGCTAATCTACACATACGGTTCAGTGATATTAATTGCTTAAATTATTGTTGAAGGTGGCCTGGTATGGGTCTGGTCCGAACCGGACTGGGTTATTGAACCAGTTCATGAGCCTTGGTCTGGTCTATGGTCTGCTGTCTGGACTGGTTTTTTGAACCAAGACCGAACCAAGACGGACCGTAACATCCCTACTCAGATGCACTACATTGGATACGAAACATCAAGGAATTTATTTTTCTTTTTCTTTATAAAAATAAATGACATATAAATAGTACATATACGACATACATTTATCATTAAAAGAAAACAGAATAATGTAAATATTTTATTCTATTTCAAACAATTTTGATTTTAAATATAACGTTCCTGGTTTTAGCGTGCAGCTACCTAATTAAACAATTACTCTAACAGATATTTTTGGTAAGCTCTTTAGGGTAGAATTTAACGTTTTAATTAAGATAGTTGTTAATATATTAAAATTTTCACGAGGAAATTTTTCTGTTAGAAATTAAAGACAGTTTATATAAACTACTATATATTAATAAATAATTGTATGACAGTAACGCTAAACCAGGAATGAATGATAAACAGTAAAACATGCAAATAATGTCTAGGGGCATGGTGTGAGTAATGGCCAGAATTAAGCTTAATTCGATCAAAATTCGAAATTATACTTTTGGGATTATTTTGCATTTATAAGGAAAGCCAATTTATAAATGTTGAATAACTCCGATATAGATAGTATCGAATTCAGCTGATTTGAAAATTAGTAAGGCACGTGATGCATTTTATGATTATTAGAAAGCTTTGATAATTATTTTTTGGTTAAGTTTTTGATAATACTGTCATTTATTTGTCATTTTAATGTCATTTATAAAAATATTTTTTATGACTTGTCATTTTGCCATGGTTTTGTATAAATTTTTTTTTTATGATAAATGACATTGTCATTTTAAAAGATATATCATTTATAGTCATTTTTATAAAAATTTTTATGACCTTGTCATTTGCTATCACTGGTTTAGGCAGTATTATTATCCTATATGATTCATTGATTTGAATCATAATCCAGGTTAAATATCTAACCTATCAGGTCACTATTAACTGACTTGGGTCTAAATATTTGATCTGTCAGATCACTATTATCTGACCTAGGGCAGAATACTAGTTTTAATTAATTATCATATATAGAATAAATTTTAATTGTAATACAAGATAAATTTATTTAATTAAAAGATTTGCGTTCAAATCCAGAATAGCAAATTTATTATGTTAATTCAATATATTCAGAGGAAATATATATATAATATTTGTTCTGAAAGTTTTAGTTCAGATTATTAAGAGTTCAGAATATAGAGGGCCAAATTAGAGAGAGCCAACTGTATTTAAGTCATATGATTGAGGTACAGAAATTTCAATCAGGCAAAAAAAAAGGTTATAAATAGATCATTAGTAAATAAAAAATACTAATTACCATTAGTGAAAAAACTAATTAGCATTTTGTTTTGGCTAGCACTAATTCAAATGCTAAATCCAGTTCTTTATTTACTAGGTTTATTGTATATATGGACATGTCAGGAATTATTATTGGTAAAAAAAAAATTAATATAGGTCAACACACTAGTGATATATAAAAAATCTTATTTGAAAATATTGTTGTACTAAAAAAAAACTTGTAAATTAAGTTTAATTAAAAAAAAAGTTAATAACAAATGTATTTATTCAAAATTTTAATTATTATTTATTTTTTGAATTAGACTTGGTATTGTTAGTAAAGGTTTCAAAATTGCTATTTTAGCATTCTAACCTTTAATTTATTAAAAAACCCCTTTTAATTAAAGATTCTAATGACTATAAAAATACTATTGTTCAAGCAAATTCTTCAAAGTATAGGAAATTTTATATTAAAAATTAAAAGTATAAACAAAGGAAAAAATAGGTATCATTAATAATTAATTATCTTTGTTATAATTTTTTTTTAATTCTTTATTAAATTTGGTTTAAGCTATGTGACTATCTGATAAATATGATTAGATTTGTCTAGTCCAATTCTGACTCTAGGTCTGGTCCAAATGACAATACTGGATTTTTTGGATTTGGTTTGATTTTTTGCATTTCTTTGTGTTATGCCTGATTTTGAAATCTGATTAGCTAGTGATTTACAGGTTCTGTATATATATAAATAGGGAAAATAAATTTGTCGCACCCGCGACATGTCGCACCCCTGGTTCGGCCAATCATATCGCACGATTTTATAGGCAAAAAAATTTTTTTTAAAAATTAAAAATTTTACATAATAAAGTATAAAATTTATATAAAATAGCATATTATATAACGTAAAATTTTATTCTGAACAACTTTTTCTAAGTCATAAAGATAGATTGTCTTAGTAAAAAAAAACGGTTTATAAGAAAAATCAAAATTTTCCAAAGTTAGCACATATAAAACTTTTTTTTTTACTAAAACAATCTACCTTTTTAACTTAGAAAATGTTGTTTAGCATAAAATTTTATATATAATTCTTAAACGTAAAAATAGATTTATATTAGTAAAAAAAAAAGTTTTATATGTGCTAACGTACGAAATTTTTGATTTTTATTATAAACGTTTTTTTTACTAAGTTAATCTATCTTTATGACTTAGAAACAGTTGTTCAGAATAAAATTTTACATTATATGTTTTGATATCGCTTATTTATTTTTACATTTTACTAGTAAAATTTTGAATTTTTAAAAAATAAAATTTTTTGCCTACAAAATCGTGCGATTTGATTGGCCGAATCGGGGGTGCGACATGTTGCGGGTGCGCCAAATTTCTATTCCCATATAAATATTATATATACAATAACTGATAACAAATAAGAATCACTTAGAGAGCTAATTGCATATGTACAAAAAAAATATTATCTTCTCTTGTTATTTTAAAAAAAGTTTATCCTCTATCAAAATACTAGTATTTAGATAATTTTGATAGATCTAATATAAAATTATTCATTAAAGATCTATAGTATCTTAAGACAATTATGTATATAGGAGATTTGTTTAATATTTTTAATACTATAATTTATTAATTGTAGAAAAATTGTAAATAGATTTCTTTACTTTATAGATTCAAAACCTATTTGTAGCTTTTTTTATTAAAGTTATCTAGTTAACAAAGTCGAATTAGTTGTATCAATAGTTGGTATTGAAAAATATAAAAAAAGAATTATATTTATATATAAAATAAATTTATAAATATTTTGTTGTATTTTTATATATATATATAATTTATATAGTTTATTATCTGTTATTATTCAAGTTAATAATGCATCAGCATATTTTACAAAAACTTATTCTGACAATTTTTAGTTCCAACTTTTTTACAAACATCAATCTATAAAAACTTTGTTCTTAATATACTTGTATATAACAAATACTCTATTTGGAATCAACTTGGATATAGGAATCCAAATCATATTTGAGAAGAACTGAAATAGAGTTAAAAAAGAGCATTCTCCTTATGGGTTGACTCTTTGAGTAGAAGACTTTATTACTATAGAAAAAGTAGTAAAACAACAACTCTAGTTTTTTGTCAAAAGGTGTGAAAATATTAGTAAAAGCATACTTTTGATCAAATATACTATTTAGAAAAGCATATAATCTTATATTCCTTACAAGTTGGTATATTCTCTTGCCATCTTTTTGGCTTTTCAAAATTTTAACAAGTGGACATTTTGCTTACCTCTTCCAAAAAATTGGCAGTATTTACTTCTTTTATATTACCATATTGGAATCAAGTTATGAGTGAATTTAAAAGTTTTAAAATAAACAATAAATAATATATAGAGTTTGTTTTAAAAAATAATTTCAAAATAAAAATTTTTTCTAGAATATACTTTTTGGTATTTTTTTTTCTTTTTTTATGTATATATAATGCTTTGATTAAGTATTTATTTGTATAGTATTATATAATTTTTAAGATTTATTTAGGTATAGTTTTATGGAGTTATCTATATATCGCACAGTGCGATACTCTTATTTATCGCCCAACCAATCAAATTTCAGAATTAGGTGTTAACATAAAAAAATACAAAAAACTTAAATCAAAATTTTGTATAGAAAACAGCCCTTCGTGTTCTAACAAAAAAAATTCCTTGCAAAATTTTGATATAAACTATGCATCACTCTAACCCAAGACCGAACTTACACTAACCCTAATTAAAATGAAGTAAAGTGTTTTGTTTTTTTATTGTTTTGATCTCCTGTCCTTATAGAGTGTGATATATAATTGTGTCGCATGGCGCGATACATACATTTTTTCTAGTTTTATACTTAGATAGTGTTATAGTTTAGTTTTTTTAGTGTATCCTTGCTATTACTGATTTTTTTTGTTTTTTTTTATCTTTATTATTTATATTTTGTTTTATTTTCTTTTTTTATTTTTTCTTGTAGAGTTAAGTATTTATAGCAACTCTATCTAGTCCAATGCTGATTTTTACTATGTAAAAATTTGAAAAAGTTCAGTTCAAAAAGTTATTGTCCAGAGCAAAGCGAAGAACTTATATTTCTATGCATTTTGATAATTGAAATTATAATTTTGATGCATTCATAATAGAAATATTAAAACTGTAGTTTTAGCATTTCTGTTTGTAATACTTCTAAAAAATATGATCTGTAACATGAGTATGTGACCAGATTTTTTAGAGCTTATTGAACATATTCCGTTGCAGTTTACAGTACTAATACTAAAATAATCGTTATGGGCTCTGGACTTATACCGGTTTCCGGTTCCTAGTATATCAATATTAGATGAAAGAAGTTTAAAGAAAATCCTGTTTGACAGGTTTGCTAATATCTAATTTTATTGGAATTAGTCCAGTTGGGCACCTTTAAGGAAGCTATATAGAGTCAGACTTTTATATTAAAATTTTTGATTTTGTTTATTATAAGGTTTATTATTTTTTATTTTCTTTAAAAACAATTTACCACTTAAATTTAATATATTTTACTTTATTCATATAAATTTAATTTTATTTTAAAAATAAATATAAATATATGGAATACTTTAAAGAGAAGTGCTATATATTATTTGTTTTTTGCTACTAAGAGGCTATCCTCTCTACCTCCTATCTGATTATTAAATACTGCAATTTAATTGGCTAAAATTATTAAAATTTTAGAAATTTTAAACTTTAATATTAAATAACTTTTGAACTAGTAATCTATTTTGGGTAATTTTACTACCAAAATGTTTATTTTAATGAGATAATTTCAATGAGTCTAAAATTATTAAAATTTAATCAAAGGATCCTGAGATCATTATAGAATTGTATTGCTTTAATTATATTATTTTTGTATATATTAAAAATTATTATTAAAAATCTTATAAACTTTAATATTTAATAACTTTTGAACCAGTAATTTATTTTAAAAGATTTTACTACAAAAATGCTCATCTCAATAAGATGATTCTAATGAATCTAAAATTGTTAAATTCTGATTATAGGATTCCAAGATTATTATAAATTTGTATAAAATATATTAAATCAATTAAAAACAATACAAATTTATACTAATCTTGGAATCCTGTAATTAGAATTTAATGATTTTGGGTTCATTGAATTGTTTCTGAAATGTGCATTTTGGTATTAAAATTATCTAAAATGTATTACTAGTTCAAAAGTTATTCAATATTAAAGTTTATAAGATTTTTAATAATAATTTTTAATATATTCAAAAATAATATAATTAAAACAATACAAATCTATAATGATCTCTAAATCCTGTGATTAAATTTTAATGATTTTATGCTCATTTGGATCATCTTATTGAAACAAATATTTTGATAGTAAAATCATCCAAAATAAATTACTAGTTCAAAAGTTATTTAATATTAAAGTTTAAAAATTTTTAAAAATTTTAATAATTTTAGCCAATTAACTGATCCTTCCTCCTACTCTAAAAATCCAGGTGATAAATAGTGCTCTTCTAAGTATTTGAAATAAATTATTAAAAAAGACTATTGCTAATTTTCACTTTAGATAATATCACCTGGTTGCATAAAAACCAATTAGATTATTAGATCTTGTATAAACAAAACAAAGTGAAGAAAAGAAAAAAAACTATAAAAGCTTTAATGACACAAAATTTTTATTATAAAACTATGCTTTGATAGTTAAGCAAAAGTTATTGTATCAAATTTTGTACATATATAAACCCTTTTATTTTAACCAAACATATTTCAACTTTAACTAAATTTATTTTTTAATAAAAATTTTACAATATTGGTTCATATTACCTAGGCCAAAAATTAGTTATAATCTATTAAAAATATAAAAAACTTAATTAAATATTTGGAAATATATTTCATTTTATTTATATTAATTTATTTTATTTTAGAATTTTAAAAAGTTTATAAATATTTAATTTTTTTTTATTTATATTATTGTGAATAAATATTTAATTTTTTTTTATTTATATTATTGTGAATATAAAAAAATTTTAATTTAAGTATTTAAAATTAATTATTGAAATTTATAAATATATTATTAATATATTATTACTTGGATTTATTTTATTTGTATTATTTTAATTTTATTTTGAATATAAATATGAAGGTTATTCTTTAATTTATTTAAATTTAGCTCATAAATATTTAATATTTGATTTTATCTTATCCATGTTAATTAATTTTATTTTAGAATATAGGTATAGGCTTTTTTAACAACTAAATTCATGAATATTTATTATTTAATTTTATTTTATTAATTCTATCTTAAAATATAAACCTAAAGAACATGTTTTATTTAAGTATTTAAAATAAATTATTGATAAATATTTACTATTTAATTTGTTTTATTCATGTTAATTAAATTTCATCTTAGAAAATAAATATAAAGAACATCTACATATTTTAAAATAAATTATTATAGTTCCTAATATATTACTATTAAGTGTCATTTTATTCACACTAATTTAATTTTATTTTAGAACGTAAATATAAAGTAAGATCTTAAATGAAATTATGAATATTTAATATTTATCGGTGTTAATTTCATTTCATTTTAGAACGTAAGTATACATGGCTTTTTTTTTGAAATTAATAAATATTTACTATTTAATTTCATTATTAATTTGTTAAATTAATTTTTATTTTCGCATTAATTTTAATTTTATCTTAGAATGTAAGTACAGTATAAAAAACATTTTTTAAATATATTATTGAGGTTTACTATTAAATTTTGTTTTATTTATGTTAAATAAGCTATTGAAAGTCTATTCAATTTAATTTATTCACATACAACAGATAATGAAAGTTTATTAAATTCAAATTCAAATAAGCTCTACAAGTTCAATATAAGTCAATGAGCGTAAAAGTTATTTTGTATATTACAAAGTCAATGTTTTATTTTATATATAATAAATAATCACTGGACAGACGGGTCAAAAAATTTTTTTATGATATATAAAACAATTTATTTTTTATTTGTACGGCGTTATTTGCGGCATAATTAATAAAATTAAAATTTTTTAAATCTTTGAGCAAAGATATTTTGACAACCATCCAAACAAATTCGATCAGCTTTTTTTTTATTTCAATTCTGTGAATTCATTGAACTAAAATAAAAAATACTGAACGAATTTGCTTGGGTGGTTATCGAAATAATTTCGCTCAAAGCTTAGTCGTAATTAAACGCCTATTAATTAGAAAGAGTAAAAAAAAAAATTTTTAAACCATTTGGATGAAGATATCTTGACAACTACTCAAGAATTCGTCAACTTTTTTTTTTTTTTACTTTAACTCTTTGAATCCATAGAACTAAGTAAAAAAAAGTTGATCGAATTTGCTTAGGGGTTGTCAAGATATCTTTGTTCAAGTTTAGCCAGAGGGTAATCTCTAGTCTTTGTAAATACCCGGAATGCATCAAGAAAGTATAAAGTATATAAGATGAACTATTTACAAATTTGGATGAACAGTCGTTGTATAATCACACATCTGAAGATCTTCATTATGTTATTCAAATTTGATTTTTTTGATTTACAGAGTGGGTCTACCGTATGTGCGTATTAATTTGATATAGTAATATACTAACAAAATATACTCTACCCTTAAGATAATGATGATACTTTTCTAAATTAAGATTCATATTTAAGTTTCGTAACACTTAGATAAAGACAGATAGATGCGTCGTAATACATCTTTAAAATTTAGTATTATATATATATATATATATATATATATATTATTTTATTTAACAGTAAATGACAAAAAATAGCAATCACGAAACAATTTTAAGTGAACATAAAGAATTTTAACATTGAAAATAGGAATGAAACAAAAAGAAAAACTTATAATAAAAAATTGGTGCTACTAAAAACTTAGATTAGTTAAATGCTTACAAAATCTGCGAATATTCAGATTATGACGATATTCGAAGAATTGAAATATATATATATATATATATATTTTTTTTTTTTAATGTCATATTTGATAAATGGAGATTTATGAATAAATGCTAGTCCTATATACATCATTTTCTCACAGATGTCCTTATTCATTTACAACCATTCTATTCAACTTGTCACCAGATAACTCTTAAGTTTTTTAAATTTTCTTATAGTAAGTTGAAAATGAAAAACGACAAAAATTTTAATAATTTATACTGTAGTATTACGTAATTAAATTCGATTGTTTTTTAAGTGTGACATTATTGACCGAAAATGGGACATATATTTTGGTTTTGGTTATTATCTTATATGAAATAGAAATACCCAACTACCGGTAAGTAGTAATGTCAATTTTAAAAAAAGGAATTGAGTCACAACTCTAGTTTTCGTTTTTGGTGTCATTTTTGTTATCATCTTTGGAGTCTTGTTTGCTCTCGTCCTTGGCGTCTTGTTCCTTATTGTTAGCATCACGATTTCCAAATAATCGAACACCCAATTGTGTAGAAAATTTAATTAACTGATCAGTCTCCATCTTTGAAAAATTTTCGATGTCGGAACTAGTAGTATTTGCAGAGGGAACATATTTATTGAGGCACATATTTGTTGCTTTAATCGTCATATTAAGATGTTTAACCAATTTTTCTATATTATTAATTCTATCTTTTAAAGAATTAATATATTGATCACTTTGTTCACATCTACGACAAGTATATGTAGCATACGGATTTGTGGAACGACGGAATATTACGCAATATCTTCTTATCGTATGGAATCTTCGATTAGAATTTCTATTAGAAACGATGGTGGATAAACGTTTAAGTTGTTTAATTTTGTTTGCCATTTTTTAAAGTTGAAACTTGTATTTGTAAAGTTGAAACTTGTATTTGTAAAAGATGAAACTTGTATTTATAAAGTTCAAACTTGAATTTTTCTTTATATTTTCAAATGAAGTAACTTTGTTTTGAAAAATTCTAGAAGGCGAATTACCCTCTTATTTATTTTAAAATTTTGTTTTCATTGAAATCTCATATCTTATCTGATGCATAAAAATCTATTTACCCGCATAATAAAAAAAAATTGAATTGATTCTAATTTGGAAGTTTAATATAAACACGTGATAAATATTTATTATCGCTTGTGCCTTTTAAATTAATGTCGGCTCAGGTATTTTGAGTTTCCAAATTTAGGATTTATTATAAAATGTATACATAAATATATGTGGCTAAAACACTGTTTAATGTAAGTGGCAATGATCCACAAACCAATAAAGTATCATTATTTAAACAAGCTAATTAAGTATCATGATTTAAAAGAGCTAATAAAGTTTCACCATTTAAAAAATTATTAAAAAAGGAATATATACGGAATCTTGATATGTTGATACATTATTTACTGCGTATTCATTTTATCAGTAAGGATTTGGATATATTTGTATAATAAATTAACTCAATATGTACATATTCACGTACTGCGCAATACGACGTACGTACGTATATCGAAATATTACGTATCAGTTAGTATCAGTTAGTATCAGTTAGTATCAGTTAATATCAGTTAATATCAGTTAATATCAGTTAGTATAACTGAAATTCTACATAATAATTATATATTTGACATCATAGTATTAATTTTATTGTGCATATAACATCATTTTCCAAATATAGTATTTATTGGTAGGCAAAATATCTTAACTCGGCGTTCATCAAAAAGATCCTAACATACGCTTATAACTGGTAAAATAAATGAACTTTCTTAATAAGTTACAATTTAATTTTAAATTAAGTTAATAACCGCAATTTTCTATTAACAAGCCACGAATTTCGGCCTTGAGATATTATATTTGTTTGACAGACACCTCATGATAATGTAACAAAGTTTAACCAATAGATAAACCCTTTATATGTATACATTACTACCTTGTGACTATTACATAAGTCATACAAAATTATGGAAATGGCAATTTCGTATAATTTTCTTTTTTTTTTTTTACGTAGTACTACGGTCATACCGTATCTTTTTAATTTTTTTGGTATATACTGTATGTACACAATACATGCATAAAATTATACTAACTTACCATTACCATATGAAAAAACACCTCATTTCTATCAAATGCGTTTAATGTTTACGTATTTTCGCTTTATCACCGTTTCGAACAATGCTATTTCCTTTTCTTATTTTACGCATAATGACATGTTATTTTGAAATGGTAAACCTTTCATTAATAAACGTTAAACACAAACCTTAAACACGGGGTAAATGCTAATCTCAAAGAATGCAGTAAAGAATGCAGCTTTCGCATAATATCGATACTTCATAATTCTTTTCTTTGTAGTACAAAGATATCTAAAGTAAACTGAACAAAAAATTTTCTTTATATGTCAATTCGATTTTCATTTATACCATAAAGCGTATACTAATTATGCATGGTTAAATGATCTATAAGTAGTAAAAGTAGTAAACAGTATCATTAACATAGAATAAACTGTTACATTTATAAAAATAGCAAAAAAAATAAGCTATTAGATAACATATTATATAATAAAGTTTGCTCAATATCTGGGGTGGACGGAGTTGGTTTGACGGACAATTTATTGCTATGATTAAACTTTTACCTATTGTATTACCTAATTATTGTGTACTTTTTTTCTTGTAAACATATTTGTGTAATAAGTTATATTATAACTTTTTTTTAGTTATTTAGTCTTAGTCTTTTTATCAGTAGCCGCATTATTGGTATTCCAAAGATAGATATGTAGCTGACCGCTTTGTGGCTTATGATATAATTGTGAGAAACTACATTTTCACATTCGTAATTTCGTAATGTGGTGTGGCAATGAAATTAATTTTTACCATCAACGCGTATGAGGAGTACGACGATGATATTGGTTGATTAGAAAGGGGCATAGTCGGAAATGGTTATACGAGATGCACCGTGGGAAAAGAATGTACTAATATATAACTTATATTATTTTATTGTTACTAATAATTGAGAACAACTACATTTTCATATTTGTAATTTCGCAATGTGGTGTGGCAATGAAATTAATTTTTACCATCAACGCGTATGAGGAGTACGACGATGATATTAGTTGATCAGAACGGTGTAGCATAAAATCGTAAGGTTAATACCATGAAAAACGTCACGTAGGCAAAAAAAAAATGAAAAGCGTATAGTATACATATATGTATAAAACTTTTCCCCCAAAAGAAACGTATAGTATACATATATGTATAAAAACCTTTTGAGTCGGTTGTACTAGTTTGTATACTACACATTTTATATCGACATCGATATGATAATTGTAATAACCCAGTTACACACAGGTTATAATAACTATCTTATTGCATGGTGTCTGACGTAACAATCCCGTGCCAATAAGTAAATGAAAAAACAATATAATTAATTTAATCGGGTCAGGATTAATTTACATATAATCGATAAAAAAATTTAATTTAACTATTGTGCAATCGATATAATTAATAAAGCATTGTAGTATCAATCAAATATATATAATTTTTTTATTCAAATCGATATAACAACACAAGAAAAAACGATCGAGATCATTCATCCAGCCTTTAAACAGGCTTTTACCCCAAACATTTTACGCATAACACCTAAACAAGTTATGTATTAATAATTTTTTACTTTATTTTCTTGTATATTGTATAATTTAATATTAAGCATACCTGATGTTACTCAAGACCGTATTCACGCTCTTTAATAGCATTAGAAATTCGTAATTCCCTTAATTTTTCTTTACGTTCCGCAATAATTAACATGCGTTCCTCATATTCTAATTTTTCCATCATTGTCATACCGGACTCTTTGGGTTCATTATCACTTGAATTAATTTTTTGAAATTCCTGAGATGTATCGTCAGTTAAATCAATTATTTTGGATATTCGCTGTTTTTTATTTATCTGAGATGATAGCGATTTATTTGGTCTTTTGGTTGAAGAGCTAGTTTTCGAATGTCATTTTGCTATTTGTACAAATAAATGCAATTTAATATTATAAATATTAAAAAAAAAATTTAAATTAAATAAACAATACTTACTACTACGTTTAATTGCCAATTTTTTTCTTGCAATGCCACCTTTATCGTGACCACTTATATTGATGTTATAATTGGCCTTTATATCAATCCTTTTATGATTATGCATATCTAATTTTCGACCCCTAAAAAAAAAATTAAATAATGAATAAAACATAAAAATATAATGTATTTATATACTATAAACCAACCTTATTATCGCTGTCATTAGTTTGAGCTGTTTGCCTTCACGATTGCTCATAGCGTGGGCTGCTTCAGCACAATTTGTGCTGTTTGGTGCCGCATACCATAAATTATGTGGAATTTTTGAAATATTCGGATTTAGTGACGCGATAATATAAGGTTTTCTATAATATTGAACCCAATCTATTTTATTTAATAACAATAAATTTTTAGTTAAATTATATAAAATAATATATTAGTTATGATATAATTCTATAAAATTTACCCGTAAGATTATTATCCAAGATTAATAATTCATCAAATATTAATTCTACTTCTTCAGCCGTCGCAGTTAATAATAATTCCATTTTAGCTTTAGTATCATTTTCAAATCGCTTTTCATGCAATTTTCTATTTAAAATAAATTATTAATATATGTATTTTTAATAAATTTTAATTTTAATTCTTACTATTAATTAACTTACCGCTTATAATGAACTTGACAAGATTTGAAAACATGAATTAAATGCTCTTCCCATGTAAAAGAATTATCGATTAAAGTTAAAGCTTCACCTAATCCAGTAAGCTGTGCTATATCAAGATCACCGATGATACAACTCCAACCTTTTCCATGAATATGATTAAATTTTGTGGATTCACCAGTAAATTGTTTGACAAGATCAAATAATGCATTAAACATGCGTTGATATGCAACAGTAGTTGCTTGATTGGTAAAAATTCGCGCAAATGTTAAAACTAATATCGATATATAATTAATATTATAATATATATATAATGTTACTATATAATATTAAAAAACATTAAAAAAATACTTGTGTTATATTTTTTATTATAGTAATTTACTTCAAATTCATTAATTTCGCCAGCGACTCTTTTAAATGATAGGTCGATTTCAAAATAATCACATTTAGACCATTTTTGTACTTGAACTTGAGTAGTACAAATGATTATTACATGTCCATCATTAAAAAAATCTAAAGTAAATTAATAAATTAGATAATTAAAATTTAATTAAAAAATAATAATGCATTTCAATATTAATAGCACTTATTTAATCTTTGAACATAATCCTGCAAATTCTCAATATTGCGTGAAAAATTATATATGACTCCTAATAAATCTTGTCCGAATGGATGCTTCTTCTTTTGGATTTTATTAACACAACACCGTAATTTGTTGGTATCGTTAAGCGAAGCATGAACTTCGCATAAATGGTCAATACCAAAATAGGCCTTGATTAAATTGCCTAAAATAAAATAATTTAATTTAATAAAAAAAATATATTAAATATTATAAATATACAATATTAATGAATTAAATTTACCAGTTACAATATGCGTAGGAGTTACATCCAATAAATCTTCATTAGCTTGCTTAACAAGTTCTTGCAATCTTTGCTTAATATTATTTGGGGTTCGTGTAGGAGGAGATGGTGGGTGTGTATGTAATCCTTTACATATAAGAATAACAAACGGACACGCTTTAAGGTCTAATGGTATGAGTTTGTAAAATTCAACTTTATATGATTTTTTTTTAATTTGACCATGACATATTTTATTTCCTGATTGATGAGAATAAGCTAATAATAAAATACAGAATATTAATATAAAAATAATAATCAAAATTTTATAATCATTTTTATTATTACTTACGACAATATTTTTTTTTGGAAGAATTTGAATATACGATATAACATTCATTTGTAGATCCGTTATCAATATGATTAGTATTAGGCTATAAATTATAATTAAAGATTAGTTAATTAATTAATATCAATATAAATAAATTAATTAATTAATTTACCTCATAGGTACCATCGAATAAGTTATGCAAAAGCTCAATATTAATATCAGAAGAAAATGTGCATAAATCGATGGTATTTTTCCCCTATTTTCCAATTAGTACACCCAATAAAATAGGTAGATTTAGAATTATCTCGACGTGATAAGCGACGTAAAACAGGTTTGCCTTCACATAATTGTTGGTTTTTTTGAAACTTGCATGGTGTTTCAAGAGCAGCGAGATAAAGTCTAAAATAAAATTTTAATTTAATATTATTATAGTATATAAAATTTTCTAATTTTATTACTTACTCAAAAGTATTATTATCTATATTGCTAGATGAAATCTCTCGAGTTATTCGCATCATAAGATCAGAATTAATATCAACGCATTGGTGTGCTTGATCATATAATTCATTCGCGGCAAATTCACAGAGTTTTGAACCTTGACAGGTTCGCATTTCTCATTTTACTTCAACACCAAGATATGGGCACATAACCTTATATTCACCACCGGGCTTGCCAATTGAATATTGGATCTAAAAATAAAATATATTAAATAAAATATAATTATTATAATATACAATTGGATTAAAATATATAAATTTTAAAATTTACTAACATCTTTGAACGCAGCTAATGGTTCTTCCCAACCTTCAACATTATACACATAAGCAATGCCTTCAAGACTTGTTTCAGGATATTCAATAGGCGTTAAAGTGTGATAAATAACCTTTGATGCTAATTCTTTAGTAAAATAGGTTATTATATCTTCATTTAAATCGGTTGCAATATTATCGTCAATCTCTTGAAGTTCATCATCGGAAGGAATTAATACACTTTCATTTTCAAAGGATTCTAGATCATCTTCGTAAATAGTTTCAACCCCATCAATAATATGAAAGTCAGGATCATCGAGGTTAGGATCATCGTTAATATGGAGGTCAGAATTATCAATAGTTTGTAAGTAAAGGCTATTATCCATTTCAAGTAAACACGAACAAAAATATGCGTTTTACATTTTGGCTTTAATTATTTAAAGAAAAAAAAATCTTATGTACAACGTACGCACAACACTATCATACGATTATTTGAAATATATCAGCATTATTAAACTGCAAAAATATTACATATTAAGTTTTATGCCGAAATGTTTGATATACAATTATACTGTTGCGGGATTAAGCAACAATGAGTCTTTTATTGAAAGTCTAATTCAAGGGAACCTTCGTTTGAAATACCATCTTAAATAAATATAAAATTATTTTGTGCATCATATCAAAAATATTTTTTTTTTTTACCTTTTATATTATCTACTACTAGTAATTACATCATTTACGTCATTAAGTTTTTATTTTTAATTAATCACTAATTTATCACTATGTTGGTTCCGATTATCTAAATTTCCCTACGACCATAGTACATATATCATGTGAATGATTGCTTCACATTTTCATCGCACAGGTATACTTACAAGTATGACCATCTTCATATTTACTATACTTATAGGTTTGGTCATCATTCCTACTTATAAGTTTGATAGGTATGTTTCTTAAATATACGTATGAGTATAAAAACTTTAAGTTGTCCTATGCTACTCTTTTTATGTTTCATACTATACTACTTTATATATTACTTTGATCAGAAAGGGGCATAGTCGGAAATAGTTATACGAGATTCATCGTGGGAAAAGAATGTACTAATATATATATTATTGTTACTAATAATTTTGGTTGAAGATATAATATACTGCTAATTAGAGGTCTGATACAATAAATAGTATATTTAGAATATTCAATGAATATAATAAATATTTAATTATTCAAATATATTATTCAATGGATTGGATTTATCCATATTAGGTTTAATACAAATGTACTATATAGATTCTAATAGTTTTTAAAGTTAATTCTCTAGTAATTTAAAAACTAACTATATATTTAATTAATATTAATAATATTCTTAAATGCTTTATAATTTTTTAGTATTCTTAATTAGACCTCTGCTTAGGAGTTATTCGTCGGATACTGTTAAGTGACCATTTCGGCCCAAGTTGGCTTTATTGCAATTGTACATATATATGTTATCACGTGATTCTAACTATAAATACTAATTTTTCCAACCCTTTATCTCTAGCCGTTTTAAGCCCATGTTGGTCCAATTTCTGGCAGAGTTTATTGCAAAGCCTAAGAAACACCTAACTTATGTTAGATCAGTGTGAAACAAACAACTTATCATCATTAATAGTAGAAAAAATTGAATATAGAAAGAAACAAAAAGAGCAAGAAGTAAAAAGATTGGATCCATATTTACAAGAAAATTAAAGAGAATTAATTGTCTTAACATTACTGTAGAAGCAGGAAAACATTTCAGATGCAAGTAATTCAGAAACAAAAAGAAATAACAAAGAGTTAGAAGGTTTCAAAAAAGAAGAATTAGAAAGACTATATTTTCCACAAGGAATCATGAAAAGAAAGAAAATAGGAATTATCATTTTTAGAAAAAAAGATTGTCAAGTCATGCAGACTAGACATATTTTTATCCAAAAAATCAGTTAGAAGTATATTTATAACCAAGAAAAGGTTTTTTCAAGCCACAAGGAATAGATCTGGAATTTGCTAAAATCTTTTCAAAAAAAGCTAAGAGAAGTGACAAAGAATAGAGTCTTATCAGAAAGGTTTTTTATTAGTGGAAAGACTATTTTTAGCAGCTTTAGCATTATTGAATGCTGTTCAAAAGTCTGGAGTTTCAGATAGTGTTCTACAAAAGATCTGGGTCCAGTCCAGGTCCAGTTTAGTCTGTTGAATGGACTGAGTTCAGACCCTTGATTTATCAGAATTGATATAGGGTTTGGACCTATACAAAGATCTGCTGGGTAATACCTGGTTCAGTTTTATTAGAATAATGCTGATTGCTGATTGGCTGATTTTAGAATTTTTTTATGCATTTTCCTATCAGTTTATTGATAATCTTTCAAATCTGATAAATTATTAATCTACCAAGTCCGTTTCTGCTTTATAAATCAAATAGTTTATAATTTTCCAATTTAATAATTTATTAATACTGATACAGAAATCAGCACTCAAAGACTCTTCTCATCGATCACTTGTACAAATTTCCGAACAAAAGAAAAACAAAAAATTTTCATTAGTAAAAGACGAAGCAGCTAGTAATACTGGTTTTTATAAAAGTCAACCTTTCTTGTGTTGTTGGGGACTCCTTTATATATTTAGTACGCAAGCCAAAAGTGTTGGTTGTGCAAGATAACTAGCAGTGGGTGCCCTTGGTACAAGAAATTCTGGTAGAAGTTAAAAAAGAAAGCTTTCGTCGATGAAGGGATTATAGCTTGGCTAGGCAGTGAACTAAGGAAAATGAGTTTTTTATTACTCTCTTTAAGGTTTTTGGTTACAAGAACTATATTCTCACTGGAAGTCAGTTTGCTGAAATTTTTAACAAAAAGTGGGAAATTCGGTGTACCCCCTCCAAAAGATCGGCATTGTTGTTCCTATTATAATTGGGAAGAAGGCATGCAGATGGATAAACAGAAATGGATGCATAATGGATGTGATACAATGGAGTAGGCAGATCTACAGAGATTAAATTCCAGAATGTTCTTTTAGTTTTTTTTTTTATATATATAATACTTTGGCGAGGCATTTCCTTGTGCAGTATTATATAATTTTTATCATTGATTTCAGATTTAGGTTTATTTCTATTTCTGTTTTCTTTTTTGTTTCTTTTTTCTTTTTCTTTTCGTTGTTTGTTTTTATTTTGTTAGCTTTCTGTCATTAGTAATAGAATTTTTTTTCGTTTCTTTCATTTTGTAGTCATTTTATTTTGTTTGTTTTTTGGTATATCGTTTAGGGCTTGTGGTATTTCCCTCTTTTTTTTCATTACCCTTTTAATTTCTTAGCTACAATGTTCTTCTTGTATAGCTTGGTTATCCTCACCATTAACGCTAGGTGAGAGGGATTTGAAGAGAAATCCTATATCGCTTTTTGACGGGCCTGACAAAATTGTCTGTTTTATCAGTGAGGCAGTGTGATAGGTCGCACCAAGGTTCTCTTGAAGTATTCGGATAATGCCTGACCTGCTATAGATAGGGTATTGATAATAAGTAATTAACATAGTTTAGTTATATTATACCCTAATATCTAATAAAGGTACTGACGAGACTGTCAAAAAGTAAAAAAAAAAAAAAATACTGATACAGACTATACTATGGTATTTAACATTAGCGAAAACATACTTGGTAAATTACTATTTTATCAGATTATCATTTTTTATAAAATTGGTTTGAAGTTAAAGAGTAAACATAAAAAATAAATTAAATTAAAAAATAAATTAATTATATATATATATATATTTTTATAACTTTGGCAATCTCGCCGGTGCATCCTTTATTAATACTTTGCAATGATACATAAATATACAAATTGTAACGAGGATACAACTAGCCACTCGTACACTTTTGGTGTCTAATTTAAGTAGTCCGCCCGAAGGTTCTACACTAGCTACCATACCTACAACCCACTACAGGTGTTGTCTATTTAAACCCTTTGATTATCAAATTGCTTACCCAATCATACTTAACAAGTAAATGCCCGACATCTCCCAGCTGCTTTTAAAGTGCCCAGAAGCGATCTGCCGCACCAGACCTAATCTACTTAATTCGACGTATCTGGAAGTTAACCTCATAATCCATGTCCTACACACTTCAACACGAGGTTTTTTCAGCCACCTATCGGTAGCCGAATTGGCCCTTATTAGGTTCATTCCGATCCCGGTCACCCACCTTCTTTTGGTAGTACCGTCATAGATCTTCACTATTACCTCCTAATTCGGACTTGCCAAACGGGTTTCCATTTCTCCGGTTCCCTGAATTTTTCAGTGTAACAGTAACACTATTGTGCCGTAGCTCCCATTCAAGATGGTAGAACCAAGGTAACAGGCTTTTAACCCAACCGATCTGAGCCACATGGTTACCGAACACAGGCCTATATTCAAAACGTCAACAGTGGGATTCGAACTGTCGACCTGCCGCTTGGGGGTGACACCTTGACCACTTCTCTAAAGCGCCATACCCTAAATAAATTAATTATAAAATAAATTATATTATGAAATAAATTAAATTATAAATTAAATTAAATTAAAAATTAATATAAATTAAATTAAAATAGGAAAAATTTAATTAAAAATTAAAAAAATTATAATTTAAAATAGAATTAATTTTGTTATATCCATAGGGTACATTAAATTTTTTGTACCCATTATTTTGCTCATATGATATTACATACAAAATTGACATTGTTTATATTAGGTTAGGATTAGGGTGGGAACTATATTAGGGTTAGGGTATGGGTATTATAAGTAAAATCGCTCAAGGAAAACTTTTAATTAATGCACAGAATGTGGTTTAGTATACAGTTTCTTGCAAAATGAGCGATTTTTGTCAAAACGAACATTTGTTTTGAATTTTTCTGATCATGTAACATTACACCTGATCTTGAATTTTGGTGGTGATCTATAGGTCACATGATGCGGGTATGTGTAAAAGACAATTAAATTTATTATATATATATATATTTATATATTAAAATTAAATTATGGGTTTACAAAATGCACCTATGGTTTTTATGCTATATTACACAAAACCATTAGAATAGCCAATCAAAATTTAAGATCAGGTATAATATAAAATTTCAGTTTTTTTGCTTATTTTTTAAAAAAGCATTTATATCTCAAAAGTTTGCTTATGAAACCACCTTTGGGCTCTAATAAAAAAAATTTCTTGCTAAATTTTGTATATACTAATGCCTCGATAAAATCCCAGGTCTTACTCTAACCCTAAGATAATGAAAATTTATTTTTTGTTTTATAAAAATTTATTTTTTTGTTTTTGTTACATAGATTTGCAAATCTTATTTATCTATTGTTATATTTGTATAATTTTAGTATTATTTTAAAATATTAGTATTAGAAAAATATCATAAAAATAGTAAGAATAGTATAAATTTTATCGAAATAATCAAATCTGTAGTATTAATTTTATTAGGAAAACTTTTCTCCGTTCTCAAAAAGGAGTTATTTTTGTTAATAACTCGTAATCATAACTCGTTATTATAACTCGTTATTATAACTTGTTGTTATAACTCATTATCATATCTTGTTATCATAACTCATTATTATATCTCATTGTTATATCTTGTTATTATATCTTGTTATAGAGAAAATACTAAGTTTTTACAGATATATAAACCCTGCTTTTTCTTCCAAGACAGAGCAGGTTCTGTCCTTTAATTCCTTTTTTTTATAAAAATATTTGTACTAAAATCTTATATTTAATAAACTGATATTATCCTTTAAAATATAAAGCCATCGCCTTTATATTCTTTGATTCTTTATCTATCGTATAATGGACCTTAATTTTGTTGGTTATTAATTTATTTGGTTGAATTATTATTCTCTTTTACTTTTGTCGACATATTATTTTCTTTAGCATTATTAATCTTGGATTTATTGTTTTTTATTATTAACTTTTTTGATATTGTATACATTTCTTACTCTCTTACACATTAAGTCAAGTAATATAGTTTCTTGCCTAAAAGTTACTATATTACACTATGGTGTAAAACACTATAGGCGCATTTTATATTATCTGTTAAATTATTTACTAATTTTATTTGAATATTTGATTTATTTATTAGTTTAAATATATTTAATTGATGATCCGGATAAAATCAGCACTATTACCATATTGGGACAATAGTAAATTTTGGAGATAAGTACAATATAAACTTTTATTATATGCTGGGATCTGACGTTTTTCTAATGAAAAATATTTTTTTATTAAGTTAACAGCTCATGTCGATTAATTGAAAGTTGTAAAGCTCACTGAGACGCATCTAATAGTGGCTAGATCATTCAAATCGGCCCAGTATATGCTGAGATATCACTATAAAACGATTGGCTGACTATATAAAATTTCTAGTTTGTTTACATAGAATTTTATATAGTTGGCCAATTATTTTTGTAACTTTGCTATGGGTAACAAAAAATTATTTGGCTAATTTTTATTAAATGTTTTAGAATTTATGAAAATAGCTAAAATCATTTTTTTTTTTTTTAGTGAGAATACTAGAGCTTTGTTAACTATAGCATCTATAAATTTTGAGATTTTACAAATCTGAACCAGACCCAAATCTAAGTAATACAAGTTCAGAATCTAATTTTAGATTTGAATTGATATTTGGACCAAGTTCGAATTTTTAAAAATACCTACCAAGTCTGAATTATGTGGAATACTAGTTTAAATTATTTTATCAATCCAAAACTAAAGAATAAGCTAATTAATAAAATAAAAAACATAATCTATTTGTTACAACATAAAGCAGAGCATACTAAAATTCACAGAAAATAGAGCCTTGCACAATTAGCAAACTAAAACAAAAAACTTATTAAAACCTGCAAGTTAATCAATAACAAAAAAAACAGTAGTTGATTATTTTGGTCTAGAATTAGAAAAATCATTAGTCAAAAAATTAAATTCACAAAGAACAATAGTAAATTGACAGAAAATAAGTTTATAGTTAAAACACAAACTCAGAATCAAAAAAGATTAAAAAAAATCATACAACAGATTTATCAAAAGAACATATTGTAGAACAGATCAAAGAATTGGTTATTTTAGAGAAACAAAAAATCTTCAAAATATAATATTACAAGAATGATTCAAAATCAAAAAGAATAAAGAACAAGGAGACAATTTAGCAAATCCAACTAGGACAAAAACTATTAAAATTCTATTAAAACTATCAAAAAATAATGAAAATAAGTAAATACAGTCAATTTTGAATATAATAAACCATATTATAATGAACTTTAAATATAATAAACTCAAAATTTTTTTCGTTTTACAACTGAGGCCATGTTTTAATTCTTATTAATTGTAATAAAATTGTGATATATGTATATAAAGTAAGTGAGGGTATTGTGGCAAATGTGGGTATTGTGGCAAATCTATTATAAGTCATAATCTGTTAGTTCAAATTAAACGATTTTTATACTGTTCGAATCGTCTCATTGAGACAATTCGAATGGTACAAAAATCATTTGATTTTGATTACTAGGTCATAAGATATTGGCGTTCAAATGTTATAAATCAATTTTTTAAACAATATATTATATACAGATACTATTCGAATGCCAATATCTTATGACCCAGTAATCAGACTCAAAAAACTTTTGTACCATGCAAATCATCTCGATGAGACGATTCAAATGGTGCAACAATTATGAGCTATTGGGAATTCGCCACAATACTCACAATACACATATCCAATTTCATATAACTTATTTTTGTAAATAACTTGCAATCCTGTGATTATAGATAGCGGTGAAATTACTTTTCTTAATGAAATTTTTTGTTGAAATTGTTGAAATTATTTGATTTTAAAATTGGTGAAATTGGTGAAATTAATTTTTTACTATTAAAAATTAATTTAAATTATATAAAATACTAATTAAAACTAAACTCAATCAAATACAATAGTTGTTTTATAATTAATTTATAAAAATATTAAAAATGTTAAAATTTTTGTTAAAATTATTGTTGAAATTAAAAAAAATTAAAATGAATTTTACCACCATCTATACTTGTGATCCAAACTGAACAATTTTGATACCATTCAATTTGTCTCACCAAGGCAAATCGAATGGTACCAAAATTATTTAATTTGGACCAATAGATTCCAAGGTATACCAAAAAATTCTTTTACAATATCCACACTTACCTTATATACAGAAAGTTATAAAAACTAGTGATAAATGTACAACTCAAACTACTTTATCTGCAGCTTAAATTTGGCTATGGTAGGGCACATGTCCTATATAGTCTTATTTTCTAAGTTTTAATCTCGGACTTCAGTTCCACCAATCTACAATAGCAATGGTCTTTGGAAAATGCTACCAGGAGTTCATAACTTAATCTTTACTACATCTCATGACTTCAGTTATACAAATCGTAAATACTAACTAACAAATTAAATCTCAAAGAGTTTGTTATACCAATTACTATATTAAGTCCATTAATTGATGTTTTGGGTCCCTATCTCTTATAGTGTTTTAGTTTACTAATAAAAATTGATATTCATTACCAACAAGATTTGAACTGATGACTTTCAGATTTGTGGCCTCAAAGTATAACTGCTATGCTATTAAACCCAAGATCAATAAACTCAAAATTTTAAAATTTCTTAATAGTTTGATATAAAAAAAGCTATAGTTTCTTTAAAAAAATATAGTAATTTTTATAGTAAACTTTTTTTTGACCATACTTAAGAGTTTGGTATAGAAAGAGTTGACTATATTAAAAAAAGTTATAAAAGAAGATTTAAATTTAAATTTAAATTGTTACCCAAATTAATCTTATTACTCAAAAGTAGAAAACAAAAAAAAATCAGGATTTAATAATAAAAGCAATAAAAGAATGTAAAGCCATAAAAAGTTATGAAAAAAGATTTAAATTTAAATTTAAATTGTTACCCAAATTAATTTTATTACTCAAAAGTAGAAAACAGATAAAAAAAATCAGGATTTAATAATAAAAGCAATAAAAGAATTCAAAGCCAAAAAAGTAATAATAAAAGTAAGGAACCTGAGCTTGATCTCATAAAAATTGAAACTGTTTGTAATAAAACAGAAAAAAAAAGAAAGCCATGCTAAATACAAGAGCTTTGAACAATACTATACTCTAAAACACTTAAAATAACAACTATATGAACTATAAAGCAGAGTCTTTACAAAAGAGATTGGTTAACAAAGCTAAATATACAAAATGTTTTTTACCTTTATATTCTAATGAATTAGAGATTCTAAACTACAAATGAAAAGAGAAGATATACAAACAAATTTGTAGCAATACTATTTGGTATTATTTGCATACTAAGAGTATTCATAAAGACCATGACTGCAGTATTAATACTTTTATATTTACAAAAAATTTGAGTAATAAGTTATATAAATAATATACTAGTTATAGCAAGAATAAGAAAAAAATTCATTTATCATACAAAGTTAGTAATAAATTATTTACAAGTTAGTATTTATTATAAAAAAAAAGAAATATTAAATAATACTCTCTAGATAACAAGAGTTTTTAAAGTTTATAATAGATATATTTTCAATAGAAATAAGATTACCAAAAAATGATAAGTAAGTACAAAAAAAAATACAGTCTATATTGAAGAAAAATAGATATTAACAAGAAATTTGATATTAGTAATTAGTTTTTAAATACAATAACAAAAGCAGTTCTGCTAGCAAAATTAAAGTACAAAAATTTAATAACAAACTAAACAAAGCCAGTTATAAAAGATAAAGGCACAATTAGCAAAGCAATAAGAAATAAATTAAAATAGTAATTAACATTTTTAAAGAAATAGAATAGCAAAGCAATACTGGTTCTATCTTTAACAGAAGAGGCTTTCACAAATGCATCTGATACAAAATGAAAAATAATACCAAAAAAAATTAAATTATATGTTATATGGATTTTGAATAAAACATGAGTTGAATAAGTTAATAAACATAAAAAAATAAAAGCAATTGCATGTTTAATAAAAATAAATAGCAAAAAATAAAAAAAATCAAGCAATAAAAGCATAAACAGAAAATATAATAGCACAATTATATATAAACAAACATAGTAAAACTTAGTTAATATAGCTAAATTCAATAGCACAAGAAACTAAAAATTATATATAAAGTACAAAATCAATTTTCAAATAAAGCATATTCTAAAAAATTAAATTGATAAGCAAATTCCTTAAGCTAATATTTAATAAATCAAAATGATTGAATATTTAATTTACTAATTTTTAAAAAAATTTAACAAATATTTTACAAAGTAAATTTGGACTTTTTTGTATCAAGACTAATGAACCAAACAAAATGGCTCTTCAGTAAAATAGAGAATTTGAAAGTAGAGAAAACAAATATATTTTAACAGAAATAGAAAAAAGCAACTTTTATATAAATTTAATATAGAAGTTAATTTTAAAAATACTTCAAAAAGTAAAAAAACAATGAATAAAAAAACTAATTCTAATAACACTAAAATGGCCATCTCAAGAATAGTTTGCAAAGGCATTACAAATATTAATTGAAAGGCCAATAATTTTAAAAGTTAAATAGAACCTATTTATATAACTAGAACTAGTATTGTATATTTTGGATATTCAAACCCTTTTTTGATCTTGTTTATATTCAAAATATCAAATATCCAAAATTGTTCAAAGCTTGTTTATGCTTTAATAATTAATAAATTGTCTAAAAATTATATGATTATATATTTTTTTAGATGCTGAACATATTCTAGTTAAAATTAAAATAGAATACTTTAATAAAATTTTAAGTAATTTTACTTTATTTAATTGTTTAAGACTGTCCAAAATTGTTCAAACTACTATTTAAAACTGGCCTATAGCAATACTGCTTGATACTACTATTAAATATATTGAAACCATCTTAATGGGATCATACTACATAACTAATATTTGCAAGAATTAAGAAAATCAAGAAGTTTTAAAAAAACTATCAAATTATTAAAATACTCAGAAGACAAAAAACAATAATAAATTATAACAATAACTAAAAAAATTCAAAAGTTGGTATTGTGAATAGAATGTTGATTTCTAAAAAGATAATACAGTTTTAGTGATAAACTTCTTAGTAGATAAAGTGCAAATAGTATAATTAAATTTATTAAAAGCCTCAGAACTACAATTTTAACTACTAAAAATAAAGTTTCTTAAACTTAAATCAAATCAAATATTAAGTATATTTGAATTTGATCAAATCAAATAAGCCTTAATTTGAATTTAATTTAAATTAAAAATTATGTATTTGAATTTGATTTGATTTGAAATTTTTTAAAATTTTATCTATAAATTTTTTAAATAAATTAAATATTTCAACTATTTGATTAAATCAAATCAAATTTTTATTAATTTGACTTTGATTTAATTTGAAAATTCTATATTCGAATTTGATTTAATTTGAAAATTCTATATTTGAATTTGATTTAAGTTCAAATATTTGATTAAATCAAATCAAATCAAATTGTAAAACTTTACTAAAAAAGATCTAAAAATAGCTAACTGTTATAAAATCAAATATATTTTGAAAATAAATCAAAAATTAAACAATATACTAAGAGATATATTAAACCTATACTAGAAAATAACAGATATATATTAGATTTATTACAAGTAACTAGAAAAGTAAAATTAATTACTTTAAAAAAATTAAACAAGAAAATGTTAATAATTTTAGCAATTATAACCATATATGATAAAGACTAAAAACAGACTTTGTTTATATTATATAAATAGTCAATACAATTTGAAAAAAACTTTAAATAGTTAGAAATAGTATTATTTATAGCAACAAAATCTAAGAGTGCAGATTTAAAAAGATCAAAATTAATACTAGAATTTAAAAAAAAATAAAAAAATTTGCCTGTTTATTTAATAGCAGAATCACTAAGAAGCACAAGTGAAATAGCAAGAGATATTTTTGTGAACTTGATTAATGAAAATGACACTAAAAAGTCTAAAAAACAAAAATTATTTCTCATATCAATGTTTTTTTGTACTTTTGCAAAAGAAAAGACTTTGGAACACTAGATAAAAGAAACTTTAAAAGAGGCAAACTTTGATATTAGTATATATAGTTCTTATTTAGTACAAAGCAACAATAGTATGAAAATTATATAAATTTGTAAATAAATATATATAGACTTAGATAACAATATAAAATATTGTTAAATCTTTCTAAGTACTAATTGTTAAAACTGGTATCTTGATCTGTATTAGAAAAATATTTATTTAAAAAAAAATTAAATTTTCTTAAAATTTTGTTAATTAATTTTATATTATTAAATAAAAAAAAATGCATTTGTCACTCCTGTGACTGTCACGGGCAATAATGCCATTAAAGTAAAGTAAAATTAGGGTTAAAGTTGGGGTTAAAATTATTAAAATTAGAATCAAGATTAATACAGAATTGCGAGAGGATCATTTTTTGTTAGAAGTGCAATAGGTATTATCTTAGTAAAGTTTTGAGTTATAAATAAACCCGTAACAAAAAACTGTGTCGCAGGGGGGCAACAAATACATTCCTCTATTAAATAATAATAGATATTGAAAAATACTGCTATTTATACTATGGTTTTTGCTATTTGCACTATATAGATTACCTCAATTTTGTTATTTAAAAATATTTGAAGTTTTAAAAACTTTTATCAAAGATATTTTTACAAGTTCCTAACTAAATTTAATAAAAATTCTATGAATCTATAGAATTAAATAAAAAAATTTTAAGGGTGTGGCGACATAGTGTAATTGGATTGTTGTCACCACCCAAGTAGTTGTAACAAAAGGTACAGAGTTCAAAGAGTTCAAATCCCACTGGAGATGGTTTTGAAAAATTTACTTGCGTTATGGTAACCTGGACTCTGAGTCGGATATACAAATCTGTTTCCTAGGTTATACCAACTCGTATTGGGAGCTCTGGCGTTGTATTATGCACAAAACTGGGGCGCATAGATCCTGGGGAGCGCAGGCGCTATGTTATGCACAGAACCGTAGGACAACAGAAAACCATACTTGGCAAGGCCCGAGTAAAGAGGTAGCTGACTTTCGACGGTACTCAACAGGAATCGGGAACAGGGACTGACCAGTTCGAACTGACCGGAAGTGGACTTACGATCAAAGGGTTTATGCCGGACCCTACCAACGGGACCGACGGAAGTCGCACTGGAGGAAAAGGACATGTGTTGTGAAATCATGTACCAGGGGTTGGGAGCCCCTGGGTTTGCCAGGGCAGACCAATCCTTCCGGGTCTTCGGATTGAAAGTAAGAAAGCAACCAGGTGAAGGAAAGTTCCAGAGGAAAGAAACTGAAAGAAGAATGAGTGGTACTAGGGTCATGTGAACTTTACAAGGGCAGAAATAGGTAACAATAGGGGTAACCCCTGTTGCTACTGAAGAGTAGGTGATACCTGTGTGGGACGGGAAAACACTCTACCAAGTTTCCCACTGAGGATAAATTAGTCCTAAGGGTGCGGTTAGTATCCGGTATGAACTCCAGGTTTAGTAGCTGGTAGCTATACCGGTGATACAAGAATGACCGGCAGGAGGTAAAAGATCAGAGGGTTTAAATAGGCAATGCCAGTATGTGGGTTGCGGGTATGGCAGCTAGGGTAGAACCTTTGGGTGGCTACTTAAATAGGCAACCAAAAGTTGCAGATGAGGCTAGTTGTACTCTCGTCAATGTACGAATGTCGGCTTTTCCTCCATGTAGGGTGCTGAGGTCTAATATATCTTGAATAAAAGCCAATCCTCAAAGTGGGCACTTTGACACTAAAAAAATAAAAAAATAAAAAAAAAAATAAAAAAATTTTTATCAAATTTGGTCAAGAAGTTATAAAGATATCTTTTATAATTTTTTTTTTATTTTTAAAAATGTATATTATAAAAAAGCTATACTAAAATTGTTTATAAGAAGTTTTATTAAAAATATTTTTACAAGTTCTTAACCAAATTCAATAAAATTTAGTCAAGAACTTGCAATGAAAATTTTTTATTTCTAAAAATATATAACAAAAAAGTTATATAAAATTGTTTATAGAAATTTTATTAAAAATATCTCTATGAACTCTTGACCAAATTCAATAAAAATTTTTTTATTTGAATTCTACAAGTCCATAGAATTCAAATAAAAAATTTTTTATTGAATTTGGTCAAGAACTCATAAAGATATCTTTAATAAATATTTTTTTATTTTTAATAATATATATTACAAAGAGACTATGCCAAAATTGTTTACAAGAACTTTCATTAAAATATCTTAATAAGTTAATACAAATTTTTTATTTTAATTACACAAATTTGTAGCATTCAAATAAAAAAATTTTTATTGAATTTGGTAAAGGTATTTTTAATTTTTATTTTAAAAATATATATTACAAAAAAGCTGTACCAAAATTGTTTACAAAATTTTGTCAAAAATATCTCTACAAGTTTTTGACCAAATTCAGTAAAAATTGGTTTCTTTTAATTTTACAAAATCTATAGAATTTAAATAAAAAATTTAATCAAATTTGGTCAAGAAATTATAGAGATATCTTTAATAAAAGATTTTTATTTTCAAAAATATATATTATAAAGAAGCTGTGCCAAAATTATTTACAAGAACTTTTATTAAAAATATTTCTGTTTATTTTAATTCTATAGAACTATAGAATTCAAATAAAAAATTTTTATTAAATTTGGTCAAAAAACTCATAAAGATATTTTGATAAAAGTTTTTTATTTCTAAAAACATATATAACAAAGAAGCTGTACTAAAGTTGTTTATAGAAATTTTTATTAAAAAAATATCTTTATAAGTTTTTAACCAAATTCAATAAAATTTTTTTCTAAATCTATAGAATTCAAATAAAAAAATTTTCATCAAATTTGGTTAAGAACCTATAAAGATATCTTTAATAAAACTTTTAAATTTTAAAATATTGTTTAAGTAACAAATTTGAGATGATTTACATAGGACCCCAAAGAACTCTGATACAACTTAGATCTAAGTTTGTAAAATTTTAGCAGTACTTTAGCCAAATAAATATATAAAATAGAGCAAAATTTGAAAGTTTACTATATAAAAATGCAATGTTTAATGAATTTCTATGCAAAATTTACTTTTTTGAAATCATCTAGTTGTATCAGAGTTCTTTGGGGTCTTATTTACATAGTACAAATAGCAAAAACTATGGTATAAATAACAATATCTATATTTAAAAATCAAAATAAACAAATATAGTTCTTAATAAAGCTAATATAATTTTTTGATTTATATATAAATTAGTATAACAGATCATATTTAAGTGCAAGTTAGTATAGTCAGATGATACTAGACTTGCAATTGCAAAGTAGTTTTTATTGGAATTAGCTTAGTTAGTTAGTTTAATTTGTATTTGAGCACTATCAAAGAGTAAAAAAAATAAAATAAAAAAAACAAAAAATATGTAAATACAAGTATGTTCAAATTATATGATAAATTTAAATAGTAGAATTAGATAAAAAAAAACATTATAGAACATCTAGCTCAGTATTAGTAATACTACTAAAATTAATTTTTGAAAAGACAATTTTGGGTTCATTAAAGCAAATTAAAATTTTTTATAAAAAAGAGCAAATAAAATTTTATATTTATACTTTTTATAATTTTATCTATTCAAAAAAAGTATTAAAAAATTTTAGGTCTTAATAAAATAGATCAAAAACAATTTTGGTATCAAATTTTAATTTTGTATTTTCAAACTCAACCCAATTTCATTCTCATATATACTTAGCATAGAGGCTTATTTAATTGACAAAAAATGTAATTATAGTAGTACTAAAAGGTTTACATAGCTGTATACTCAAGAATAATAAAGAGTTGCCAACTTTTTAGGAATATCCAACCCAAAGACTATATATATTGTTAAATAAGCAATTGAATTATATAATTGGAAATAGTACCAAGAAGCAATTAAAAAAAAAGAATAAACAAAACTGTTATCTTGAGCTTTTTAGAAAATATTTTAAAGAAAACATTTAGCAAAAAACTTGTATTAGCATTATCAGAAACAGAAATAATAAATTATAGAAATAAGAAATTAGAATAGCAAATTTTAATATTAATAAATTGTATAGAAAAAAGATTCCGAACAGTATAGAAGAGAAAAAAGGAGTATAGACAAACAAAAATCTAAATTTAAAGAAAAAAAAGATAAAAGAAAAAGAAAAAAATTTTATTTAAAAAAAAATAAAAGAACCTGAAAAGATAGAGAATGCAAAAAATACACAAAAAAAAAAATAAAAGATAAAAAAAATAGCAAGCCTTAAATTAAACACTATGACCAAGAAAGTATATTATACAATTTGAAATTTTTCAAATAGTATATTTAAGAAGCAAATTTTAAAAATAGTTAAAAATTTGGATAGTCAAAGAAAATTTAAATACTGCATAGTATGAACAATAAAATCCAGGCAAAAGTAGAATAAATTACAATAGAACAAAATTTTAAAAGAACAATTTAGAGCAAACTGGATACTATTAGAGATTGTACTCGTTAAAAATTTTAACTCTGAGTTATTCACCCGTTTAAAAAAACCCAAACCGGGTTACAACTCGAGTAACCCAGATAACCTAGTTGACCCGGTTGACCCAGTTGTAACTATCCTTAACAAATATCGCTTCTAGCTTCGAAGAGTACTAGAAAGCTAATTTCAAAAATAATTTCTAATAGTCTCTAATTTAAGAGGAGTTAGCTTAGTAACGACTTTTTGAACTAGGTAAAAAAAAACCTTTTCTAAATTTTAAACTGCTAAATAGAACAGTTTCTAATGGAAATAACTATTCTTCTTTTTTAAGATTAAAAATCATAAGTAGGGATTTTAGACAAAACAAGGTTGTTAATAAAGAGGTTTAATATAATGCATAGGATAGGCTTTAAGTTTGATCAGTTCTTGAAGCGTATTAAAATTTGTTAAAGGTCTTGGTTTATATATAGTGAAATATAGAGTGTTTAAGCTTGTTAAAGTAATAATTGCTTTATTATATTTTCTTTATACATTTATAGTATACTGCATATATTTTTGATTTATGCATTTTCTTTCTATATATAAAGCTTTCATTTCCTTGTAGTTTTTTGTTAATACTGTAATAGTTAATGTCAATATTGTAATAAAGCTATAAATTTGATTAGCTAGTAATCATAGTAGATCTACAAAAATTAACCAATCAGACGAGCTTCTGCCTATGATGTATTTATGATAGTTAATTCAGATCACCTTTCAGGTAGCAATATTTATGACCCGGTTAATACTTCTAATACAAATCACCCGGGTGCACTTATACAGATACAATCTCTAGATACTATCTTTAAAAAATAAATATCTAACAAGAATTACAATAGAAAAAATAAAAAAACAGAGTTAGAAAAGAAACAGAAAATTCATGCAATTCATACTAGAATCAAAAATTTATTAAAATTTATAAAGAAATTTTGTTGTTAAGGTGGCTACAAAGTATAGATACAAAAGCAGTACATATTTTTTAAAATAAAAATAGAATTCCAAAAATTTAAAAGTAGTTTGAATTTAAGAATAAAAAAATAAAGAAGTAGCACTAAAAAAAAATCAATTACATTAATTACAATTTGAAATGAGAAGCTAGAACTTTCTATAAAAAGAACAAAAACCATAAATCAACAAACAAGATAGTGACAAAAAAACTTCTACAATACCATATATCCAGATCATTAAGCAACAAGAAAAAGAAAAATTAAACAAAAGAAGTTTGTATAATAGAAGAGAAATAAATAAGAAAAATAAGCATTCCAAGAAGAAAATACAAAAACAAGAAAAAAAGAAAAAGCAAACTAAGAGTGTTATAGAATTAAAGAATTAGTACAAAAACTAGTAAAGAAGATTAAAAAAAATATATTAAAAGTTTTTTAACAATGCAAAGACAGGAGTAAATATATTCAAATGCTTTTAAAATAGCTAAAACTATTGTTTCAAAGAGCATAGCAAAACAGAACCCCGAAATATATATAGATAGGTTAAATATTGTTTGCTTATTTTTGGTGTTTTTTATAGTAATTTTTTGCTTTTTTTGAGATTTTTTTTGCAGATCTTTCTATTTTTAGTAATTTTATAATTAATTTGACCATCTATATATATTTTGGAGTTCTAGCAGCTAGTATAGCTATAGAGAAGGAGTTTGAGCTTATAGTAAAAAAAAACAAAGAAAAGAACTTATATTTAACAGAGCTATTTTAAAAAAAGAATAGGAGTACACAATATAAATAGTATTAAAAGAAATACTTATATATTACAAGAATTAATTAATTTTAAAAAGAACAAAAATTCAATATATAGGAATAACAGAAACCAATTTGAAAGAAAGTAAAGCAAAATTTCTAAAAGTACAAAGAGAAAAATATAATGATTTTTGGCTAAACTTAGAACAGAACAAGTACAAAGGCTTAAAAGTTGGCCTCTTAGTAGATAGCATATAAAGTAAGTACATATATTATAAAAATAGAAAGTTCAAATATTTACTTGTTTAAAGCAGTTTTTATTTTTAAAAAAGTGCTAATTATATACTAATAAATTGGTTAAGAAGTTATTGTAATCCTATTTAGCAAAAATATATTTGAACAATAGTATAGCTAGAACAAGACTTAATCAAATCTAAATATCTAAATATTGAAGTTAGGAGTAGAAAAAATAGTATTGAAAGATAAACCTTATAACAAACAGTAACTACAATCTAAATAAGCAGAAATCAATACTTTAATAGTATTAAAATATACTCAAAAGACAAGAAAGAAGGAGAACTTCAATAAATAAAAGATTTTTTATATAAAAAGACAACAAAAGAGATATAGAACAAGTATAATTCAATACTAAAGAAGATACTATTAGTTGGATTAGAAACAAACAGCAAAATTAAAGTATCTAATAAAAGTGAAAAGTAAAAAGTGAATATAAAAAAAGAAATATAAAGAATAAGAAGTATTAAAAAAGTGATCTTAAGAGCAGTATCAAAGTAGAACTCCAAAATAACATAAATAGATTAGGTTAATTATAAAATTACTAAATATAGAAAAATCTGCAAAAATCTCAAAAATAAGCAAATAATTGCTATAAATAGAAACGATCTGCATAAAAAATACATAAAATAAGCAAACTAATACTTGACCTATCTATATATATTTCAGGGTTCTATTAAAGGTAGGGTGAATATAGATCATTTATCATATGATTTTAGTGGTACAATAGGATTTATATAGAAAATAAAAAGTGCTACAAATAATACTTTTTACGGTTGTTATAATTTAGCCAAAAATTTTATAATATGTAGTACAAAATACTCTTTTTATAATAGTAAAATTTTAATAAATATAGTATTTGAAAAATTATACTTCTATAAGGTAAGTATTCCTAATTTGACGCAGGTCCTAATTTGATGCATTTACGATATCTTACGTTCCAGCGGTCGTAATCACATGATTTTAGTACCGTTCGACTCGTCTTGTCGAGACGAGTCGAACGGTACAAAAATCATGTGATTTCAATCACTGGATCGCAAAATATCGTTATTTAATTGATCTACATTAATTTTCTTGCCCGAAGCTTTGGCAAGAAGTAACCGCGACACGTTAAAATCGACTTTTTATACCAAATAAACTGATACTTATATATTCGAAAAAGTTATTTATATGATAAACTTTGTATAATCTAAAATGTAACAAAGTTTGGATCCTTTATTTTTTTAATAAAGTATGCCTTTATGATACGTATTTAAATAGCTAGACATCACATTTTCGATTCAAGTAACTTCGCAAAAGATTACCATTAAATGCTTGTAATAATTAATCCTGCGGCACACTATTTAAATTATATCCATGCAAATAATATGAGTAGAAAAGAAACACGGTTCATAAGACTTTAATGCGCACAAGTAAATTATAACATGCAAAAATAAAAACGCGAGATTCGATCGTGATTCGATCATGAATACTTGTAAATATTTACAGAAAAGCTTGTATAATTCCACATAGCAATCTCAAAAGTGTCTCTTTAAATAAAACTTTTCCACCTAACAGTTAAACCAAAGACAACAATTTATTACATTTAAAAATTTTAAAGCAATGACTAAATACAGCGATTATAATACCTGACATAACGCTATTAGTAATGCCCTTAAGGCAATTAAAGACACCCCAAACGATTCTAAAATTCCAAGTGTTAGAAGTATTGCGCAAGACTACGATCTTTCAGAGGCTACCCTTAGACGTGCTATCAAAAATGATGGTCCTCCCGCTCGCCCCGGTCGTGCTACAATTTTGTCAACCCATGAAGAAGAACAGCTTGTTGGTTATTGTTTAAACATGCAAAAGCTCGGTTTTGGGTTGACAAAATCTGGTGTAAACCAGTGCGTGATAGATATTGTTCGTCACGACGGACGACCTCATCCTTTTAATGGTAATGGGCCGGGGCAAAAATGGTAGCGACACTTCATGAAGGATCACCCTGAACTTTCGTTTCGTGTTCCGCAGGCCCTAAATGAAGCTCGCACACAAAAAGGGAACCTTATTATTATTAATGACCACTTTAATAAACTTGGAAAAATTATCCATGAATATTCGCTTACCGCAGGCCAAATTTGGAACATGGTGCCTTTTTTTTTTATTTTTTATTTTGTTTTTTATTTTTATTTTTTTTATTTTAATTTTTTTTAGGATGAAACTGGGTTCGTCATTGAGCCCAGACTTCAAAAAGTTATAGCCAAAAAGGGAGCATGCCAAGTTCATCGAGTTTCAAATAGCAACTCTCATGAGCATATTTCTTTATGCCCAACCATTTTAGCCGCCGGGACGTACATCCTACCATTGTTCATTTTTAAAGGAAAGAGATTGATCCTGGGTCTTTTGAATGGTTCTCCTGCTGGTTCCGTTATGGGATTCACTGAAACGGGATACATGCGGGAAAGCCTATTCCAAAAATACATTGAGCACTTCGTTAGCTCTATACCACCTCTACGTTCTGTTTTGTTAATCCTAGACGGTCACAAGAGCCACGTTAATTACATGAGCGTTAATTATTGTCATGAGCATAATATTCTCCTTTATACCCTTCCGCCTCATACCACTCATATTTTGCAGCCAGCTGAATTACTATTTGCTGCATTAAAAAAAGCATATGATAGAGAGTGTGAAAAGTTTCGAACTAACAATGATGGTAAACTTGTGACAAAGCATACGTTCGCTCAATTATTAGGACCACCCTATATTACAATATATACTCCCATGGCAATATGTAATGCCTTTAAGTCTACCGGAATTTGGCTATTCAATCCTAGTGCAATTGGTCCTGACCTTCTAGATCCTTCATTGGCAACAGAATATACTAACCCTTCACAACTTCTTGATCAGCAATCTTTCTTATCTTCGTCTTCACTATTGTCTTCTTCACAATCGTCTTCTTTATCTTCACAATCGTCGTCTTCTTTACAATCGTCTTTGCAATCGTCGTTTTCATCACAATCGCCTTCGTCTTCACGAACTTCAAAGTTAACTAAAGATAACCCTACGAAAAAAGAACTAATGTCAGAGATTAAGTTACTAAATGAAAGGGTTGAACAGTTGGAAGAAGAGATTGAAACTCTTAAAAACCCTGGTACAAGTCCTTTGCGACTCATACTTAAATATCCCTTGCGCAATCAATCACAAGCTGAAAACTCTGAGGTTGATAAGGAGCAATCTAACTCCCAACCGCCACCAAGAAAAAAGAGAAAAACTATGCCTTTCTCCCAGCTTTTAACAAACGAAAGTTCACTGCAACAATTGAGGGAAGCTGAGAAGGAGGCAGAAAAGGTGGCCAGCGAGAAAAAACGTAAAAAAGAAATTGCCCTCGAAAAGCGTATGGCACGTGAAGCCGAAAAAATGCAAAGGCAGGAAGCACGAAGGCAAAAAAAGGAAGAAATGGAATGTATTAGGGCCGAAAAACAACATACAAAAGAGTTAAAACGACTTGAGAAAGATAAAATGTAAAAATTACTTCCTTTTATTGAGTGCGTCAAATTAGGGCGATCTTCTGATAATCGCAGTTTTTGGAAGAACTTTGTAACTAGAATAAGAATTTTTTTTTTGATTAAAAAAATTCTTTTTTTTTGATATATGACTGATTTAGATCGAATTATATCATATTTAGTAAAAACTTGTTTGTTTTTATATTAATTTTATAAAGACTTGCTATTAGGCAAGATTAACTGCGTCAAATTAGGAATATTTACATTATGTCGTAAAGTTTTTCTAAGTTGGCTCAAATTTTTCTAAGTTATACAAAAATGATTGATTCTGATTGTTCGAATTTATGTTGTTTACAATTGTGATTGGTCGATCACCTGATTCCATATGATCACAACTAGAGCTGCAGACATTAGAATATCAATGAATATATACTATGATGTTTGACGTGACGTATGTGACGTGACATTTAATATGATTATATATAAATTTTATATGACGTGAGGAGTAATGTACTACCTTGGACCTTCTAAATGTCTGCAGCTCTAATCACAATGTGATTACTATTAAAAATGATCTATGTTCATCCTACTCTTAAAATATATATTTTTAAAAATAATTAAGTATAAATCAGAAAAAGTTATGAAGTATATAAAGTGATTTCTACTATTCTTTAATACTAAAAATCTTAGAAAATTAGCATAGTAGGCAATAACAAAGAAATAGATCAAAATTTAGATAAAATAGATAGATATAATAAAACTCTAAATAATTTATATAAACTTATATTTGGGCATTATAGTAAAATTTTTTTTGTTAGCACTTTTATATTGGTATATACTAGCTATATTTCAAATATTAGATAAGAATTTTAGAATTTTTTAACTTTTTTGAAATACAATATTTTCTAAAAAAACAAATCTATATTTTTTTTAAAAAAAAAACAGAACTATATTTTCTAAAAAAAAAAAAAACAAACTATATTTTCTAAAAAAAAAAAAAAAAGAAATCTAAAAACTAAACTATATTTTTTAAAAAAAATTTTTATAAAAAAAACATTACTATGATATATTAGTAATTTTTTAAGTATAATTTTATATAGACTGTTTAGAGTTCTAATCAGTGTCTGAAATTCAATTTTTAAATTAGTTGCGGGCTGCAACTAAATAAAAAAAAATAGTTGCGGATTATAAGAATTTATAAAATTTTAGTTGCGCATATAAGCATTTAATCAAAATTTATAAGTAAAATTTGTGTGGAATTTGCACATGTACTTCAGATTTTGGTTGCGGAAATTTAAATTTTGTTGCAGTCCGCAGACTCCACAACCCAATTTCAGACACTGGTTCTGATATAGTATACCTTCTCAAAAATGATTCTGTCAAAACTAATAATCTTTTATAACTAATAAAAAGTTGTAAAAAGTTGGTTTACTATATCAGTTCTATAATTCAAATTTGATAACCTGCTATTTCTAATAACTAATATTCAAAATATCAAATATCTATAAGATATCAGATTTGTCAAATAATATTAATCAATTTGATTGGCTCAAATTTGAATTTGTACAACTGAATATATATATATATATAATTTAGCCAATTATATTTAGCTATGGGCCGGTGCAAAAATGTAGATATACGACTACTAAAAATTTTCATTGTCTACATATAAAAGTTTTTATATATAAGCTATTTATTTACAATTTTTTTATACCAAATAAAGTAGGTTTTGAGACATCTTTTTATATATTTTTTATTATTATTTTATAGAGAATTTATTGAGTAATAATTTTTATAAAAAATTCAATTTTTTTTTGAAAAAAAGTATTCTTTTCAGTAAAAAATTGGTTTCGCCACCAATATGCAACTTTAAAGGTTTATACTAAGCAAGTACATTGGCAAAGATATACTGAATATATAGTTAAAATTTTAGCTTAATTGAATTATTAGTTGTTAAGATATGAATTTTTAAAATTTATTTTTAATTTACTATATTTCACAAAAGGGTGTTTCTAGGCATCTCCCGCGAAATTGGCCAATAAAAATCATTCCACGTGATGATCGACGCCAAATTAGTGAATAGTTAATCGCTCTTGGTGTAATATAACACGATCAGGCAGATTTCAAACCAAATCGTTTATTTCTTGAACATTTACATAAGAAACTACCCTTGAGCCTAACAAAAAAATTTTCCTTGACCAATTTTACTATATACATCACTAACACTAACCCTTACACAAACCCTAACCCTACCTTAAACAAATTTGGTTGTGGGAGATATATAGCTTATATATATCCTGCGAGAGATGCCTATAATTTCCTTTCACAAAATTACTATAGTAAATTTCACACAATTTTTTGTATTACATAGTAAATGATAATAAATTTTAAAAATTTATATTTTAATAACTAATAATTCAATTAAGCTAAAATTTTAACTATATATTAAGCATACATATAGCAATCTATTTAATTAATTTAAACTTATAATATTGCATATTGGTGGCAAAAATAATTTTTTTCTGAAAAGAATGTTTTTTTTTTGAGAAAAAATTGAATTTTTTTAAAAAATTATTACTCAATAAAATCTCTTTAAATAATAATAATAAATATATTAAAAGATAGCTCAAAACCTACTTTATTTGGTATAAAAAATTGTAAATAAATAGCTTGTATAAAAAAACTTTTATATATAGACAATGAAAATTTTTAGTAGTCGTGTATTTATGTTTTTGCACCGGCCTATAGAATCATATAACCATTAGGCTATTAGTATTTTAAATCTGATCTTTTCCAAAAGCTGTTCACTATATACATCAAATTTGAGAAAGTATACTATAATTAATAAATACATAAATCTAGTCTATCATACAAAATATAGTTCAGTACAGAAAGATTTGTATCTCAAGCTCTAAAATTAATTTTGTCCATACAGATAAGTTTTTCAATTTAACAATTTATTTATAATTTTTTTTATACCAAATAAAGTAGGTTCTGTGCTATTTTTTGATATATTACTATTGTTATTTTATAAATATTTTGTTGAGCAATAAATTTTTGAAAAAATTCAATTAAATTAAAAAAATTTAGAATTTTTTAAAAAATTTTAGATTTTAGGCATTTTCGCAAGCTATATGCAGTATAACAGTATTGTACTATACAAGTGCATAGCCATGCATATGCTGAATAAATAGTTAAAATTTTAGCTTAATTAGATTAGTAGTTGTCAAGAAATAAATTTTTAAAGTTTAATGTTCAATTTACTATATAGTACAAAAGTTGTACAAAAATTACTATATAATTTTGTACAACTTTAGTACTATATAGTAAATTGAGCATTAAACTTTAAAAATTTATTTCTCTACAACTACTAATCCAATTAAGCTAAAATTTTAACCATATATTCAGAATATGCATGGCTATGCACTTGAATAGTACAATATTGTTATACTGTATTTAGCTTGCGAAAATGCCTAAAATCCAAATTTTTTAAAAAAATCTATTTTTTTAATTTAATTGAATTTTTTCAAAAATTTATTGCTCAACAAAATATTTATAAAAAAAACAACAAAAAATATACCAAAAGATAGCCCGAACCTACTTTATTTGGTGTAAAAAAATTATAAATAAATTGTTAAAATTGAAGAACTTTTTTATATGAACAAAATTAATTTTAGAGCTTGAGGTACAAATTTTTTTGTACTGAACTATATAGCTTGCATCAGGAAATTTTATATATAGATATTAATCGATATATAACAGTTAATCGTTTTATATCGATTAAAAAATAACGATATATATCGATTAACCGGTTAAAAATCGATATATATCTAAAT